>CM054057.1:316060396-316271364 GCA_028641055.1 Alopecurus myosuroides | reverse complement strand
AGTTGGTTTCTGAATCTAATAAACTAGTTGTAATGAAATATGGAATGTTTGTTGGAAAAGGTTGTGAGTGCGGAGGTCTGTTCCGGTTTTCCCTCAGAGATTTCTGTAATAAAGTCGTGAACAATATTCATTTGAGTGTTGATGAAACAGAGGTTTGACATTCACGTCTTTGTCACATTGGTTTCGGTTGCATGACGCGGTTAGCACAATTAAATTTAATTCCAAGTTTCACTTTAACCAAAGGTTCTAAGTGCTATTCGTGTGTGCAAGCAAAGCAACCTCATAATCCCCATAAGGCTGCGGAGGAGAGACACTTGGCGCCGTTAGAACTCATGTATTATGATCTATGTGAGATGAATGGTGTGTTGACTAAAGGTGTAAAGAGATACTTCATGCCGTTAATAGATGAATCCACTAGATTTTGCTATATATATCTGTTAAACACTAAAGATGAGGCTCTACACTACTTTAAAATCTATAAGGAAAAAGTTGAGAATCAACTTGAATAGAAAATTAAACGAATCCGGTCAGATCATAGTGGAGAGTATTTCTCTAACGAGTTTGATTCTTTCTATGCGAAACATGGTATTATTCATGAAAGGACGCCTCCCTATTCACCTCAGTCAAATGGGGTTGCCGAACGGAAAAATCATACTCTAACAGATTTGGTTAACGCCATGTTAGATACATTGAGTTTATCCAAGGCATGGTGGAGGGAGGCTATATTGACATCATGTCATGTCCTGAATAAAGATCCGACAAAATACGTTGAGATAACGCATAAAAACGACACTCTCGTACTTACGTAGTTGGGGCTGCTCGGCGAAAGTCAATATGCTGATCCCCAAAAAGCGTAAACTTGGACCAAAGACCGTGGATTGTGTTAATTTGGGCTACGACGTTGGATATAGATTTCTAGTACTGAAATCTGAGGGACCTGGCGTGAAGGTCGGTACGATTATGGAGTATAACGATGCTACATTCTTTGAGGATATTTTTCCTATGAGAGATATGCAAAGCACTTCTAGACATGAATCGGAGGAGACTTATGAGCCAGCCATTCCTATGGAATATTATGAACAAACACATGATGAAATTCTGAGGAGGATGACGAGGAAACAATTGGTAGGGGCAAGAGACAGAGGACTGCAGAGTCTTTTGGTGATGACTTCCTTGTGTACCTTGTGGATGATACTCCCACTTCTATTTCAGAAGCTTATGCATCTCGAGATGCTGACTACTCGAAAGAAGCGGTCTGTAGAGAGATGGACTCTATCATGGCTAACGGGACATGGGAGATCACTGAACGTACATACGGTTTTAAACTATTGGGATGTAAGTGGGTGTTCAAAAAGAACGTTAGACCCGATGGTACGATTGAAAAATACAAGGCTAGGCTTGTGTCCAAGGGTTATTCCCTGAAAGAAGATGAAGACTTCTTTGATACTTATCCACCTGTGGTCAGACTGACCACCATTCGAGTATTACTCTCGTTGGCGGCCTCGCATGGTCTTCTCGTCCACTAGATGGACGTTAAGACGGATTTTTTGAATGGAGAGCTAGCCGAGGAGATTTACATGCAACAGCTAGATGGCTGTGTGATAGATGGTCAGGAAGAGAAGGTGTGAAAGTTACCGAATCTTTATATGGGCTGAAACAAGTACCTAAGCAATGGCATGAGAAGTTCAATACAACTTAAACATCTATTTTTTGTAAATGAAGCTCAGAAGTGCGTATACTATCACCATGGTGGGGGCGAAGGAGTTATACTGTGTTTGTATGTTAATGACATACTGATATTTGTGAAGCTCCTCAAAGTAATCGAGGAGCTTAAGTCGTTTCTATCTCAGATTGATATGAAGGACCTTGGTGTGGCTGATGGTATTTTGAACATCAAGCTGTTGAGAGACAATGAGGGTAGGGTTACACTTCTGCAATACCATTATGTTGAGAGGGTTTTAAGTCGTTATGGATATTCAGACTCCAAAATTTCTCCAACACCATATGATCCTAGTGTGCGGATTCGAAAGTTTGAAGGCACAGCTAAGGATCAGCTGAGATACTTCTAGTAATTTGGTTCACTCATATATCTAGGAAGTCCTACGAGGCCTGACATCATGTTTGCTGTGTGCATACTGAGCCGATTTGTTTCCAATCCGGGTGATGTGCATTGGCAAGTTGTTGAAAGAATTATGTGATATCTGAAAGGCACTATGAACCATGGACTTCACTATACTGGATACCCTTCGGTACTTGAAGGGTATTGTTATGCGAATTGGATCTATGATGTTGACGAGATGAAAGCCACAACGGGGTATGTGTTTAACCTTGGAGGTGGTGTTGTTTCCTAGAAATCTTGCAAGCAAACGATTTTAACGAGATCGACAATGGAAGAAGAATTAACAACATTAGACACACCCTGTGTCAAAGCAGTATGGCTTCGAGATATTCTGATGGACCTTCATGTGGTTGAAAAGCCAGTACTGGCTATACTTATGAACTGTGACAATCAGACAGTGATTATCAAGGTAAAAAGTACAAAGGACAATGCGCAGTCCACAAAACACATAAGAATGAGATTAAAAACCGTCAGACATTCAAGAAACTCCGGAGTGATAGCGGTGGATTGTATCCAGTGGGATAAGAATCTGGAAGATCCCTTTACTAAAGGGCTATCACGTGTTCGATAGAAAGTGCATCGAGAGAGATGGGTATGAGACCCACATGAGTTACCATGGTAGTAGGACCTGGGAAAACAACCTATGTGATCGGAAATCCCGTGAAGTAGGACCTGGGAAAACAAACTAGTGGTTAACTCAGGAGAGTAATTTTACTAACCACTCCGCTGAAGATGCAATACTCTCAGAAACTGTATGGTAGGTTGACTTTTGTCTTAATGTGTTCCAAGGGTTGTATAAGCAAGATGCTATCCTACAGAGTGATCTTTGGAGGAACACACCTATATGAGCATGACTGCTTGTCACAGTCTATGAGATTGGGTGATCTCTAGTAAGTCCATGAATAGGCTAGGAGTGTGACTTATATGCTCCACCCGAGGGTTCAGCCTTCGGCACCCTGGTACTGGGAGAACATTTAGTAAAACTACATTATGCCAAATTGACAATTCAAGGCATAGTCCATTGTTGAGTTGTGATGGAGTGTAGCTATTTTGTCTAGGTAGATGTTCAATCTTAATGGGTCTCCACTGAAAAAGTTGGTATATTAAAATAGTGATTGAAACAGAGGACAACACCATGGGCCTTCGGAATCTGGTGGGGGATTATGCAAATTTAGGGCCCACTAGACAATTTCAATTTAATCACTAAAGCCCCATGTTGCCATAGCAAGTGTTGGGAGTTTAGTCACACATTGCTAGTTTAGAGAGTTTTGGACCAGTTTATAAGGTAAGCTCTCCTCCCACTAGTATAAGTTGGTATGAAGAGAGAGGAGGTGTCGAGGTGTTCTACACGCGTGCTCCTCCTTCGCCGCCCGCTTCGTCACGCCTTGCCTCGCCCCGTCACGACGCGCCGCGGGTTGCTGGAATAAGCTGAGCCAATGCCTTTATTTTGGCAATAAAAACGGAGAAGTCTATATTGAGAGTTACACGAATCTGAGACGTCAGGAATTAGCAGACGTGTGATGCGTCCAAAACGTATCTATAATTTTTGATGGTTTCATGCTACTTTTACGCTTTTGAAAATTGTTTTTATATTAAGTTTATGATTTATTTAGACTAACCTACTAATAGTTGCAAAAGTGCACAATGTTCTTGTTTTACACTTTGATGTGTATGAATTATCAAAAATACAAGAGGAAACCTTGTTGGAGTCAAATTGGGACTTTCCTGAAATCTGTCTCAAAACATTTTTTAAAGATTGTCACGGTACGGGTCGAAGACAGCGTCAAACGGAAATCTTCCTGAAGATAAAACCGTGGAGAATTTTGTGAGGAGCGTTCTAGACTTAAAAAAAATTGTCTGATTCCTAGTCTGGACGTCCGAGATACGCCCGATTTACTGTAGCCCTAGATGGTATGACGGAAATCCGTGAGGTTATATAAAGGGAGGAAACCTAGATTGTAAAATACACTCCATACCCCCCCCCCCACGAATTTACAGCCACCAAAGACACGTTTTTGCCTCCCCCATGGATATCATCTCAATGGGGTAGGGCTCCCAAGAAGCCATGAAGGAAGGGGGCTAAGGGGAAGTGCTCCCCCATGATGTCGGTGGCGTAGGGAAGGAGTCCCCGCGCCACCACCGGTGCCGGCACCGCCCTACGCTCCTCGTTGTCCCCTTCACCATATTCACCGCCAATTCCTCCTTGTATACAGTGGTTCATCCTCCCACACACCTCTATACCGCTCTATGTACACATGGTGTTTGATGCTATAAGTTATAATCCTATGATCTATGTCATGTTTGTGTAGTTTCTTTCTTCCTAGATTGAATGGTTGAATGTATTTGGTTCATTAGAGTTATATGTTGATATGGTACAGTCCTTTGGTGTCCATTATATTTATGTGCATATGGATCAAACATCATATGGTTTGTAGTATTTGCAAGAGAAAGGGGGTAGTTCTGCCTGAGTGACAGAACCTAAGGACTCGAACTGAGATGTTGCATGTATGGGAGTAAGAGGACCTTGACTTAAGGCTATGGTTGGGGAAACCATACTGATTTTTTAGTGTTTACGGATGTTCATTAACAATCGAATCATATAGTATGTGTAATCAAGAGTAGTTGAGTGCACATATATTTAGCCTCTCCCGCGTGAAAAACTGCATCGAAGACAATGAACCAAGTATCTTCACTAGTTAATCTTGTGCAAATACATCACACTTTCCACCACTTCCCCACACTAATGGTATTGTTAGTTTACATTCATTTGATGTACTTTATTTCTGCAGCAACTAACTTTACTTTCATATATTTATTATCCCGCGAAACTATCTTGTTTACCTGTATTGTTACTCTAGTTTTATTTCCTATATATTGCAAAACGTTTAGTGTGCATAGAGTTGTATCAGTGGTTGATAGAACTTGAGAGAATACTTATCCTACCTTTAGCTCCTTGTTGGGTTCGACACTTTTACTTATCGAAAAGGCTACACGTGATCCCCTATACTTGTGGGTTATCAAGACCTTTTCTGGCGCCGTTGCCAAGAGCAATAGCGTGGGTGAATATTCTTGTGTGCACTTGTTTGCTTTGTCTCTAAGTAGTTTTTACTTTCAGCTGTAAGTTGTTTTCTATTTTAGTTTGGATAGTGAATGTGAATTATAAAAAAATAGTTGTACTTTTTATCTAAAAATGTTTTCAAAAAGAGATTGATTGGAAAAGGTGCAATGGTTAAGTGGGGGGTCGACCTTGTACACTTGTGTTCATGCCTATGCAACCAAAGAAAAAATTTCCATGGAAGCTTCTCAGCTAAAAACTTGTATATATTGTAAATATTGTGTATATACCTCTGTACATAAAAAATAAAGAGCTAATATTAGTCTCTAGTTACTTGAAAGTGCAAAAGTTTGATTTACTGCGCAGAAACAGATTTGTTGTGCTTCAACGTATAACCTGTTTAAAATCACCAGAACATTATTTTGATCTGAAATATTTTGTGCATAAACCTGAGCATAGTGCCTAACTTTTATTAGTTCTGACTTTTCTAATTTGAGTTACTTATGTATTTCGAAAAAATCGATTTTCACTGACTGGTCAGTTTTTGGCGGATTTTCTGTGCTTCACTAAAAAAATCGCGATAAATATCAGACTAGTAATTTGATCTGGATTTTTTTGTGCATAAAACTGAGATTATGATATGTCTTTCATTAGACGAAAGTTTTTTGATTTGATCTATGTAACTATCCCATTGAGTGACATCTTTACATGCTGCTGAGTTTTCGCATATTTCTTTGTTTATTCAATATTTTACTTAGTGTTCTTAGTTTCCTTAGTTTTTCGACGGGCAACGGAAATTTTATAAGAAACCTCGGTATATACAGTGGCTAATGTTTAATAAATATCCTGAAACTTGCCAATACTTGTAACATGAATGGATTTTATTCAATGAGTACTAACCCTACTAATGAATTTTGTGAAGTTTTATGTGGATATAGCGTATAATATCTAATCAAATTGGTGATATGAGGTGAACAAAAATACGCAAGAGCTCAAGCTTGGGGATGTATAGGTGCATCCCAAGAATATATTAAAGAAGATACAATCATCTAAGCTTGGGGATGGCCGAGTCATCCCTCTATTCATCAACACAAATGAGGTTGTCTTGTTCATGATCTATATTACCCTTTTCACATGATAGATATTGTCTTAACATGTATTGTAATTTGATTTTATTTATTTTAAGTTTCTTTTATGTTACTAGGAAGTTTAGTTCTTGTTTAGCCTCTGTAATTCTAGTTTCTAAAAAAATAAAGTGCCAATAATAGCCTCTAAAGAGAGGAAGACGATTTT
Organism: Alopecurus myosuroides; assembly: GCA_028641055.1. Classification (NCBI taxonomy): domain Eukaryota; kingdom Viridiplantae; phylum Streptophyta; class Magnoliopsida; order Poales; family Poaceae; genus Alopecurus; species Alopecurus myosuroides. The sequence goes on along the minus strand of CM054057.1, from coordinate 316,264,897 downwards.
GTTTGTTTGCTGTCCAGAAACAGATTTTGTTCTTCACTGTTAGAAATTCAAAAAATCATGGAACGCCATTTGTGGTTGAAATTTTTTGACAGCAAGCATCAGGGTTTTTTCCAACTTTAATTAGTTTTAAGTTTTCTGATTTAAGGTTCAAAAGTATCCCTAAAATATCATCTTTATCATATGTTCTATTTTTGACAGATTATGTCTTAGTTTTGCATTGCTTCTTTTACGGGAAAAGTGGATTTCTTTTGATCCTGGAGAATCACTTAGATTTTGGTGGTAGTAGCTAATGCTTAAAAATAAATTCATAATGTGTGCTTAGGAACTAAAGGAAGATTTTATTTTCGAAGACTAGCCCCTCTAATGAAGTTTATGAGATGTTCTGTGTGAAGAAATTTTTTATGTATTCAAGAGTAAGATGATGAAGGAAGATCAAGAAGGGTTAAAATCTCAAGCTTGGGGAGGTCTCTATGGATCCTCCTCTGAAATATTCGAGAATTCACAAGCGTCTAACCTTGGGAATGCCCAAGGCATCCCCTTCTTCATCAAAGATCATCAGTTTTGCCCGTGGTACTATTTTTCTTTTCCTTTATGTACTATGTGTTATTCTTGGAGCATCAGATCGTATTTACTTTTTGTTTGTTTTTGTTTTATCCTCTGGTATTTTAGCTTTTCATAAATATAAAGTACCAAATTTTACGCATTTAGTTTTAGTTGATGCATATTTAAGGGATTTTTGTGTTTTCAGCATTTGCTGCTCAGTGTACGATTTTTCATATTTTACTGAAAACTAGAAAAGTCACGAAAAATTAAATGATTATGCATAATCTAATCCTATTGTAAAAAAATTGGAAAAAAATTCTAACATGTTTAAGTGCACCTAATAAATACGTTTTCCAACTATTGTTTTTGTGGACAGATTCTCACTTCGTTGTAAGAGTGGCCTCTTTGCATTTTCATTCGATTCTTTTTGGGTCTTACCTTTTATTTATAAGTTGGCAACCTAACAAACCTTTCTATAATTCAAAAACAAAATTTTATTTGGTTTAATAGCAGCACTTTGGGAATATTATCTATTGCAGTGATGTCTAACCGAAGAAAACAATGGGAAAGTTTTTGTGTTGAAGTTTTTTCATAGAGAATGAAGGAACACCAAACAAAGAAATATTGAAGAATGGACAAAGCCATAAGCTTGGGGATGTCTCCGCACCCCTCTTCACCAATAACCCCTCAGTTTGCAAACCTTTAAACTTTGTTTTTCGAGCAACATAGAAACTTGAACAAACTTGGAGCGTTTGTATCTTATTATTTATTTGTCTTAGCAGTAAACACCGGTTACATTAATAAGTTGATTGTCACATCTTTTATTTATCCCCTGTTTGGCGAGGTGGTTCTAAGTTTACTTGGTTAATGGATAATTTCTTGAAACTTAAAAATGATGTGTGAATAATATTGTTTAGTAGTTTATGTTTTCTTATGGTTAGTCTCAGCTAGCTAATAGTGTATATTATGTTAGTTGGATGTTAATATGCATTGTCGTGTTCATGAGATGGTATGGCATTGTGGTATCCTCCTCTGAATTATTTACTTGAATCGACTTGGCACGTGCTCACACATGTTTATGACTGGAAATAAAAGTCAATAAAGCCTTGATGATTTATTTTGCCTCAGAGTTCTAGTATCACTTAATAAAAGTCAATAAAGCATTAATGCATCCGTTAATTCTATTATGTCACAACTATGATTATGACAGTTATGCTCTCTTGTTGTCGCTTCCCAATCTATTGCTAGTCTTCACTTGTACTGAGCGGGAATGCTGCTCGTGCATCCAAATCCGTAAAAAACAAGTTATTCCAAAGAGTCCACTATAAATTCCTATACATGGTATTTCAAAACCATTCCAAGAAAATTTTCATGTGTTATATTTAAAACCTTCAAAATACTTCTCATTTTTGGACACTGTTCTTAGCTCATGAGGACGTGGTAGTTGAGATTTTTATCTTCCATGCTAAATTTAGTTCTTCGGACTAGCAGCTTAAATCTGCTTATCCACTTTTATTTTGCATAAAGAGCTGGTTAGACCACTAATTTAAAAAGTAATAAAAATAGACACTCCTCCATGGTATGTGATTGTTGGCAGGCACCCGAGAATTCGGTCAGCCATGGTTTGTGAAAGCAAAGGTTGGGAGGAGTGACAAACTATATAAAGTGCATGTTATAAATGCCTAACATCTCAGAACCGTTCTAAAACCTGTTTAGCATGGAAGATAATAAGATCGCTATTACTATTCATTGACAAGAACCACTTCCCAAAAATAATTTTACTTCTGTCTTAAAAATGAAAAGCTCTAGCACATGTTAAATCCCTGCTTTCCTCTGTGAAGGGCCAATCTTTTACTTATATGTTGAGTCACCATCCTTTCTTTGAGCACTTCTTTGAGAGTGTAATTTTCATTCTTAGTGTAATGTAATTGTCCCAGAATACGGTTAATCGTGGTATAACTTTGATGCTCTTATTTCTGATATTTTTATATCTAATCTTCATTTAAACTTCAAAGGTGCCGGGGCATCTATGTTTTGCTATCCAAATTCAGGCAAGCGAGATACCACTCTACCATGCTTTATTATGATCATTGCAATCTTGTTGATATTTATAAATATCATACTATGTACTCTTAGTTCTTTGATATTTTTCATTAGGTAACATGATTGCTAAGTTTTATTATTTATACATTGTTTGTTATGCAATTCTTAAAGACTTGATCATAACATTCAGCATCAAAAAATTATCTTGGTATCGTTTTACCTACTCGAGGACAAGTAGGAACTAAGCTTGGCTATGTTGATACGTCCAAAACGTATCTATAATTTTTCATGGTTTCATGCTACTTTTATGCTTTTAATAATTGTTTTTATATTAAGTTTATAATTTATTTGGAACCTACTAATAATTGCAGAAGTGCACAATGTTCTTGTTTTACACTTTGATGTGTAGTAATTATCAAAAATACAAGAGGAAACCATGCTGGAGTAGAGTTGGGACTTTCCTGAAATCTGTTTGAAAACTCTTTTTAAACATTGTCACAGTAGGGGTTGAAGACGGCGTCAAACGGAAATCTAAATGTGGTGAATTTTGCGAGGAACGTTATAGACTTTTAATTCGCCTGATTCCGAGTCCGAACGGCTGAGATATGCCCGATTGACTGCAGCCCTAGATGGGATGACGAAAATCTGTGAGGCTATATAAAGGGTGGAAACCTAGGTCGTAAAGATACCCCATACCCACTAATTTCTAGCCTCCAAAGCCATGTTTTTTCCTCCCCCATGGATCCCATATCCATGGGGAGGGCTCCCAAGAATCCATGAAGGAAGGGGGCTAAGGGGCGGTGCTGCCCCATGACGTCGGCGGCGTAGGGAAGGAGTCCATGCGCCACCGCCGGCGCCGGCACCGCCATGCGCTCCTCGATGTCCCCTTCACCATATTCACCGCCATCTCTATCGCCAATTCCTCCTTGTATGCAGTGGTTCATCCTCCCATAAACCTCTGTACTGCTCTATGTAAACATGGTGTCTGATGCTATAAGTTATAATCCTATGATCTATGTTATGTTTGTGTAGTTTATTTGTTCCTAGATTGAATTGTTGAATGTCTTTGCTTCATTAGAGTTGTATGTTGATATGGTACAGTCCTTTGGTGTCTATTATATTTATGTGCACATGGATCAAACATCATAGGGATTGTAGTATTTGCAAGAGAAAGGGGGTAGTTCTGCCGGAGTGACAGAAACCTAAGGACTCGAACAGGGATGTTGCATGTAAGGGAGTAAGAGGACCTTGACTTAAGACTATGGTTGGGGAAACCTTAATGATTTGTTAGTGTTTACGGATGTTCATTAAAAATCCAATCATATAGTATGTGTAATAAAGAGTAGTTGAGTGCACATATATTTAGCCTCTCCCACGTGGAAAACTGCATCGAAGACAGTGAACCAAGTATCTTCACTAGTTAATCTTGTGCAAATACATTACACTTTCCACAACTTTTCCACACTCATGGTACTGTTAGTTTATAATCATTTAGTGTACTTTATTATATCAACAACTAACTTTACTTTTATGTACTTATTATTCTGCAAAACTATCTTGTTTACCCATATTGTTAATCTAGTTTTATTTCCTAGATATTGCAAAATGTTTAGTGTGCATAGAGTTGTACCAGTGGTTGATAGAAATTGAGAGAATACTTATCCTATCTTTAGCTCCTCGTTGGGTTCGACACTCTTACTTATCGAAAAGACTATACACGATCACATATAATTGTGGGATATCAACATGCCACAAAGATGAATAGTCACATTCATTGTGGAAATGGAAACGTCCGTTATTATTGCGTGAAAACATATGTTAATTAACATGTAATTAACACGTGCTAGACCGTTCTTCTACCCGTCCGTGCTTATATATTGGAGGCTCCGGCGGGCACAAAAACACAACTCATACACTCTGCCCCTCGCGCCCATTGTTGTTCCTCTCTCTGCTTCTGCCGTCGGTGATCCTATCCCGTCTACCGTGTACACGGGCTGACGGGAGAGCAAGCCTCTGAAACTCCGTCTCTTCAGATCCTGTACGGGAGAGGGGCAATTAGGTATTGGGGAGCGTCGTCTACGAGACTTCTTGCCTCTACATCGTCTACTTTCGCATCGCCTAAGTCATCGCCATGTCCTCCGTCGTCGAACGACTTGCTGCTGAGAAGGTTGTTGCCGACGAGGTCACTGGCCGATTGGAGGGTATAACACGCATATCCCTCTCCTGCTTATTTCTATAAGTGAAGTACTAGTATTTTGCGTAGATGTTTCTACCATCAATCTAGTATGCAATAATATGGTCAAGTATCAGTTTGTTTCCCATGATTTATACTTGGATTAATTTAATCAAAAAATTGCTTAAATACTCAACAGTAATGTTGGGTCATGTGACTTCTGCATGTAACATATACTCTAGTAATCCTTGTATGATACAACTTCATGTCTAGAGTCACTTCTTTGGTCGATTGTTGATCTCGAGCTCATTGGTATGAAGTCTTGGATATGTTGTGTTGTTGTCGCGGTGGAGGGGCAGTGGTGTCGATCGATAGTGTAGCACGTTTTGTGACACTTAGCATCTCTGTATAGTGGTGATCCCGATCCATCAGCTGCAAAAAATTCATGGATTTTTATAGATGCATATTAGGTTATGATTGGCATGGACACGAGGAGCATTAGAACCAATGTTTTCCGGCCTGTGTGTCGATGTTTTCTGGTCTATCTGTCGTTATGTGTTACGGCCTGGGTTGAAACCCCAGAAACCCTTGCGCTGACATGTCTAATAGCGCATAACACTTTTGTACAATTCTGGATCCGAGGTGTGAGAAAATGTGTGTCAAAATGCATTTTAAAAATCGGGATCATATGCTCTTGGGTGCCAATTGCACCTCTTGAATTAACGTATGTTTCACATGGTAGACTTCTTGGGACCTATCACCACTCTTCTATAGCAAGAGCAAATGCAACATTGCGCAAAGATAAAGCTAAATGAATCATATACCGGCTCGACTCATTAGCACATATGATTTTCATACTTTTTATTTTTACATAATAAAAATATTAACTATAATGATTTTGATAGATATATATATATATATGAAAAATTATTAAATGGATAAAACATATTTGGTTCCTTTAATTTCTACTTTCTAGTTCATACTACATCATGTATACTAAATAAAAAATTCAGCAGTAATGAAAAATGTTAATTGGAGAATGTTCATTCCTTTCGGAACAAATTGCAAGTGTGTTAAATTAATTTTTGTTATATGTAAAACTATTTTTCTCCTAATTAGAGAATGTTCGTTCCTTTCGGAGCAAACATGAGCATAACGTACATGCACATATATCGGAAATATGTTTATGTATTTTTTAACAAAATGTTTATTTGTAAGAAAATAATGGTTCATGATTTCATTCTTGTTACTCATGTACTAATATGTTCATGTATTAAATAACATACTAAGTGTTCTGCTAGAAAATATAACATTTTGAAATAATTATTAGTTTGACAAAATAAAGGAAGGAAAATAAATAATAATAATCATTAAAGAAAGGAAAAATATAAATAAATAAGAAAACTCGTAAGAATGTAGAATATGGAAACAAACAAAAAAAATAAGTAAGGATAAAACTAAATGAATCGGCCATTGGATTGACTTGTTAGCACATATGATTTTTGCTATTTTCATTTTTACATATTTTTATAATAAAAATATTACCTAATAATGATTTTGATAAATATACATCTTATATTTACCGATTGAATAAACCACATTTAGTTCCTTTGATTTCTAGTTCGTACTATGTCATAACTCATAGGACTAAATAAAATGTTCATCGACACCGATAACAAAACATTTTATGTTACAATAATTTTATGCTATATGTAAAACAATATTTTATAATTAGCGAATGCATGTTCATTCCATTCAGAACAAATTGGAGGAGCATAAGAAACATGCACATATATGAGAAATGTGTTTATGTATTTTTGAACAAAATGTTTATATGTAAGAAAGTGAATATTCATGAATTCAATATTCTTACTCGTGTACTGAAAAATATGTTTATGTATTATAACATGTAAATATTTAGGTTGGAAAAAAAATAAAATGTGAAATAATTATAGGTTTGATAACGTAAAGAAAGGATAATAATAAGGAGTAAAGATAGGAAAAATAAAAGGAAATAAGAAAAATCCAAATAATATTGAATAATAAAACATAAAAAAATAAAAAAAAATCAAAACAAAGATAAAATGTTGTTTAGGGAGATAGATAGATAGATAGATAGATAGATAGATAGAGAGAAGTAGATAGATAGAGCGAGCGAGCGAGCAATTGGATAGTTTTAATAATCTTAAGGAGCAATAGAGAAGTCAGATCTCTATACGTGCCAACAATTGTGTGATCGATACACTTACACTATGTTTCCTCCTAGAAAAGCATTAGAATCTAGAGTACATGAATCTTTAAAAATGTGTCTACCGCAATTTTTTTTACCACGCTCCTAGTCCATAGGACTTAGTACTATAGAACAATTCTACGTCATCAGTGGCTAGGCAATTATCCAAAAGAGCTCCTACGTGTACAATAATTGCAAGGTTTCCTCTTGGGCTGTATTTGGGGAGACCCACTAAGAGATACTATATTTTTTATCTAATAAATCTCTATTAATTTTATAAGTGTTTTAATGTGGAAAACATATTACCGTGTTGTAAAAAAATATGCATGTAAGTCAAATAAGTGTTCATTCATTTTTAAAATGGTGCGCCTGTTTTCAAAAAGTTGTTCTTAGACGTAAAAAGTGTTCATATATTTCAAAAGGTGTATGATGTTGACAAGAAATGCTCATATGTTTGAAAATAAATATGTATATATCAGCCAAAATGTTCATGTATTTAAAAAGGAACAATATCAAAGCGATGAGTTTAAATATTCATGCTCCTTGTATCAAAACAAAACAAAATCCGTTGAAAAATGTTCATCCATATCAAAATAATATGTAGGTATTAAAAAGATATTCATGTATTTATGAAAAGAATAAGAAAGTACGAAAAAATTACCGGAAATTGAAAGAAAGAAACCTATAAATATGTAAAATAATAGAATAAAACATACGAGGAAAAAGATATATAGGAAATGAAAGAAAATACATAAAAAAAAGGTGTAAAAAAAAGGTAAGAAGTCACAACGGGGGACAAATATAGTTGGCCAATTATTCACCAACTCCTCGCTATACTTGTAGAGACGGGCCAAGTATCTGGACCCAATCAGAATTGAAAGACCTAGCTTTTATGGCGTGTTGGGCCGGTTGCATTTATGGCCTCAAATGTATGCCTTTTCCATGTCATCTCTGAAAAGCCCATAATTTCTAAGAAGTTGCTATTGCCATGTCTGAATTGTAGTGTGTCATGGTGATCTATTAAAATTATGCATCGGCTCAGCTGGATTGGTTCCTGTATTATCTTGGTAACCTCCTATTATGTTGTGATGTTGATAGATTTCATTCAAGTAGGAGCAGCCATGCCTCTGCTAATTGAATTCCCGCTAACTCAATTTTGCTAGTACTTCTTCAGAGAGAACGATATTGAGAAACATTTGGTGAGAAAATTACAGAGAAAATGATATGGAGAAAATGGCAGAGAGCTTGGGTTAGGAAGGGTTTATAGGATACTGCTAACTGAATTCCTGCAAACTGAATTTTGCTACTACTTGCTAACTGCTAACTGAATGTTAGTGTTTGTGTTGATTATTTGTCAATGTAAGAAGATGAATGTTTCCTGCACTTCGCGAGAAAAGTAACCGTTACAAATATAGCATTTGAAAAAGTAGCCATTTCAAATATAGTCGTTGAGAAATAGCCGTTAGGATTATAATGGTTGGTTGCAATTATAAACCGTTTGAATTATATCGTTTGAAATTGCAGTATTAAAATATACTACCTCCCTTCCTATGAATAAGGCGCACACGTATTTCAAGACAAACTTTGACCTAAAGATTTGAGTAATAATATTTTGACTATATAGTGCAAATTTGACACTGTTAGATTCGTATTGAAAAACACTTTCTAATGATATTGATTTTATACCAAATACTATTATATATATATATATATATATATATATATATGGATTAATTTTTTGTTAAAGACAAATCTCGAAAAGCGTGTGCGTCTTATTCATTGAAACGGAGGGAGTATAAGTGAGAATATAGACACTCTGCATAAAGACTGTCGGAAAGAACATCCCTAGCAGCTTGTCTAAATTTGGTTGTCTACATTTTCACATAGACAATGGTCTAAAATGGATTTTTTGGCGGATCAGACCACGCGCGTAAGTGTTTTGACAGAAAAGACCACTTTCCACTAAAATTGCCAAAACTACTGTGGCGGCAAGCCTCACAAGTGACACGGGCAAAGGCGACATGCTGTGCAGAACAGAAGATCTGTAACGGGAAACAAGCATGGCGGCCTCTGCCGCCACAAGTCACAGTGGCAGGTGTTCATGGTGGCCTGCCGCCACTTCCTCTGGCGGCACCTCCGGAACTGCTCCAAATTCAATCCATCTTGTTGCTTAATTTAATAACACCATGCAAATGCTGGTCTGATGACTTGCACCATTCCGATGGGAGATTCCATCAATCTCTACTATATAGTTTCTGCTAACGCTCGTAACGTAGGCCTCCCCTGTTAGGCATGGACTCCTCATCCTGGCATGGAATATAAGTCAACAAGTTTTCTCCCGGTTCTGGTGCAGATTGATCGGAAAGGCCAGGCCTCCTACACCTCCGCAGCAGGCCCTGTCCTTCTGTTGATGTCCCTCCTCGGAGAAGAAGAACCAGATGAATCCGTCATAGTCGATATTCCCTAAAGCGCCGAGGACGGCAGCCGGCCTGCTCGTCGGGTGCCCAGATCGTCGTCTGGGCGAACACTAGAAGGGCATGGCGGAGTATTTCTTCGCGTCCCCGCCAACGCTGATCCGGAGCTGGCGTGCTCGTCGGGTGCCCAAATCGTCGACTCGGCGAAGACTAGAAGAGCATGGCTGAGTATTTCCTCACCTCCCCGCCCACGCTGATCCGGTGGAACGGCACATGCGCTCGGTTCTTCGATCACGCTGCGTGCGCGGGGACAAATCAATAGCGGTAGCGGACAAGAAGATCCATGCTGATTGCCGTGTAGCAAAGGCGAGAGTTGGTTTCTACCCGGAGAGCGTTGACGAGGACCCAACGGCTGTGCCTGGCCTGCATATCCATCCCGTCCACCATGCTCAACGAGTTTTTTTTTTGGCCATCCACGTCTTTGTGACCCGCAGGGAGCCGGTGCCGTGGCCTTCGTCGACGAGGCGCCGCGGAAGGCGTTGTAGGCGATAGAGAGGTGCCTCTCCAAGCTTCGGGCCATGGACCTCGTCGCCCGCGACGCGGATATAGTGGTTCTGTTCTCCATTTGTGCTTGTATCCCCTCCAAAGCTGACCGCCCCCTCAAAGTCTCGATCTGTGAAGAAAAATCTGCCTAATAACTCGATCTGTTGTTAAATAATTGTATCAGAACTTATTCTCAGCTGTTTCAGGAAAACTGAACTTGTGCACTGCAATTCAAATCGGAACTTGAATCTTCTGCATTTTAGTTCTAAGTATAATGATTTTCTTGCTCAGCAGAACCGTAGGATGTTAGGGACGCCATTCCCTGCTCTCTTGCTTGTCATGTGGTCTCCGAAGCTGCAGAGTTGGTCTGGCATTCATGATATTTCCTATGGTATACTACTTCGTGGCTGCAACCTACAAGTCTACAACTGCAAGGATTCAAGTATTTATCATTTAGATTACTTTAAAAGGATCTTTACCTTCATAAGTTCCTGCAAAGTACAGTACCCTGAATACATCGCATATTTTGTAGCAGTAGTACTTAACACAAGAGTGGTGAATGACACTATGACGACCGATCGTGTGGTGTGCCTTGTAGGCCTCTACCTAGGAGATTTGTGCTATTTAACTTAGTGACACTAATGGTAGCTGCCTACATGTTTTCTCACCATCTCCAGCTTTTTGGGGGTAGAACTTGACAATTCTGTATTGGTTGTAGGCATATTGGTCGTAGGTAAGTAGGCTGACATGTTCATCTGTTGAGTTTCGTGTTTACCTTAGAGTTTATTTATTAAGATTAAGCTAAAGGTCTGATTGTACTGTTTAGAGGTGGATTGGATAAGTTCTCTGTATGGATCTTTTGTTCAATATCTTGTAGATACCACAATAAAGTGCAGGAAACTGTTGGGTGTTTGGGTACAAGAATCACCCTTTCAATTGAAAATTCAGTTCAGTATGTTCTCGTGTCTATGGATGCTTTATTGGTTTTGGTTACTAAACTGTTAGGTTTACATGCTTTCATTTAGAATAGCAGAACATATGTACTCCAATCAATTGAAGTAGTGATCCAGTGAATTGGATGTTTTTCTACGGTTATGGATTTGACGGAACAAATTCTGTTTGACATCATTATTTTTCTCATAGTTCACCGTCTACATCTTTATTATCCTAATACAGTCATGTGCACATAATGCAGCATTTGTTCGTATTAGCACTTCATACTTTGGCCAATTTATTTCGGTACAACCTTTGTTTGTACAATATGAATTTAGTCTTGTGTTAAATGCCAAATTCAACCTTCGTGTTTCTTCCATGGCGATGTAACTGAATATTTCCAGATAGGAGTACCACACAAGGCACTATGATATCATGCTAGGACACCTACAGCTCCATGGTAGATGAAATTAGATACTTGATTTGGTACTTGATTTACTAATTAAGTAAACGACCGAAACGTCAACCGACAGATGCATCACAAGGAAGCTTCCAACATTGACGGGCGAGGGGTTGCATCTGCTAGGTGTTGCTGGACATAGATTGGCGGCCACTGGCGTGGGCCTGTCGCATCCTCTCTTGCCTTGTCTTGGCCCCAAGGCTAGCGGCAAGAAGGATAACTACACATAAAGATATGAAACCGTAAAATCAAGTGTTTTTTTTCTTTGTGGCAATGTATTGCCATATTGAACTATCTTTCTACCGTTGCAACGCACGGGCTTTTTACTAGTAATCATAATACGTGGAGTGGTGCTCACACTGTGTACGTCCATGGATAATTAAGAAAATCAAAGGGCAGTTGATTAAACAAAGGAACCCTGCAAGGGACGCGACAGATACAAAAGGTGCCGCCACAGGGGATGGCGGCAGGACCCGTTCGTATGCCATGCCGCCTCAGCCAGTGGTGGCAGGCCCTAATGGCGGCAAGCTCCACGTGTTCGCTTGCCGAGCATGCCGTCGCGGTAGTTTTGACAATTTCAGCTATAGGTGGTCATTTTTGCCAAAACACTCGTGGAGGTGGTCCGATTTATCAAAAATTCGTCTAAAATGATTCCCTCCCAAAATTTACAGTTTCCAAGCCAATTGTGTATTGAAAATGGTCTCCATATTGTCAACATTTGGACAATATGGAAGCAATTTAGTCTTCTATTTTTACATGATAGTTTAGACGAGCCGCTGGAGGCCTGTTTTCCCTCTCGTCTTCCAAAACGCTTATACACAACTATTTCCACGGACTACTGAAGATTCTCTTATACACAATTATTTCCACGAGCTGCTAACCCGACATGGGGCACCGTGTTAGCCCCCTTCTTCTCTTCTTTCTGTAAGGTGGATTTTGCAGCATTTTACCAGTTTGGCACTAACTGCGTCTACTGCTAAATCTGCACCACATGCTTTGTAAAAAGCCTGTAACTATTGATTCTATCTCTTTGAAAAAGGGTAAAATAATTGTAATCCTTGTTACTGAATACAAATTGTCAGTGTCGTCTTCGTATGAACATATGATACTCACTCTGTCCGCGAATAAGTGTACGTTTAGCTTTTTTGGCAGTCAAATTTCTTAAATTGGACTAATTTTGACTAAGATATCAACAAAGGCATTGAACGAGAGCGAGAGCGCGTGAGCCCACCCACCCACCCACTGCCGCCCGCTACTCCGGCGGTGGCGTCCACAAAGCCCCACGCCGGCAGCCACTCCCGCGCATGCGGCCACCCAAAAACCCACTTTTCCGCTCTCTATCTTTTTCCTCCCACCCGTGCACCTTGGCGTCCCCATCCCCTTCCTCCATGGAGAGGCGCCGTTGGGCCCAGTACTCTCATGACGAGGAGGGTGCTCGTCCCCACGATCCTATTGCAAGGTCCTCTGCCGAGATCCCCTTCCCTGGCCACGGTTTCTTCCAGGCCGGCCACGTCCCCCGGTGGCGGCCCCTGCCCTGGGGGAGCGCGATGCAGCATCGACCGCGCGCGACTTGGTGTCCCGTGTGGAGTTCCCGCCGCTCGCGTCTCGTGCCTTGGCGTCGGTGCGTCTGGATGATGGCCCTAGGCCATGGTAGCACGTAGGCGGGCAGAAGCGGCACTACCAGCACAGACCCACCCTCTCGGCCCTGGTTATCTGTGATGACTTGCCGCCGGACCTGGCGGGAGGTTGCTTCAATTGCCTCCGCCCATGCCATATCTCCAGGGAGTGCACGTTCCGTACGGCATGTCTGCGATGCCGGGATGAGTATCACCATGCGCGCGACTATGTGCAGCCTCGACGTGCTTAGCCGGCTGGGGACGTACATCTGCGCATTGGTCACCGTGTGGGGGTTCCTGTCCATGAGCGGATTGGGGTGCGGATCGAGCCTCCTTCGCGGCCACCGTCGCTGCGGGTGGAGTCGGTGGCTTCGCGTGATCTGCACCAGGATGCGCAGCCGGCCCGGCTGGACGCTCCGCCGTTCGGTGGACCATCGGCTCCTGCCTAGGATGCTATGGTTACCCGTGGTGCTGATCGTGGAGGCCGCGTTGTTGAGCCTGGTCGCCGTGTCGTGGATCATGGAGGCAAGCCATGGAGCATCAAGGTGGATCGCGATCGAAGGAAGGCTCATCCTCCCGTCCGCACGGTGGTTCTGATGCACGTCGTCCGAGTGGGGACTATCGCGTGGAGAGGCCACCTCCCCCTCCGCCATTCCCGCGGAGGAGGGGAAGAGCTGTGGTTGGTCGTGGGAAGGAACTTGCAGTGGAAGGGGTGCCGTCGGCACCTCGACTCGAGTGGGTGTTCCTTCCGCGCTCTACCGAAATCGACACCGCGGAGGAGGCGTTACGTTGGGGGATGGTCGCATTTGTCTCTCGTGGCCGCAGCCAAGTTCCCCCCCCCCCCCCATGAGGCCACGGCGGTGTTCGCTGCCAACTGCCGCTCGTGGCAGACAACTTCACGGTGCATCGACATTGGCCATCCGATCTCACGGTTCATGTTTGAGAGCCATATGATCCGTGACGAGGTGTTCAACGCTAGGGTTGTCGACGAGCGGGAATTCGCGCTGCACTTCTCGTCATGGAACAAACAACTATAGGCGTCGCGACGCGCCATGCATGGAATAGAACAACGGACACCATGGTGCTGGGCTCAGAGGCGTGGATTGAGCGCTTGGATGCGTCTACAGTGAGTCGAGAGGACATACGCACTTTCCATGTCGTCGTATGGACGGACAACCTCGCGCTCATCCCCAAGCGCAAGTATCTTTTGATCGACGGATCCAGTGATTTGATGGAGGAAGACGATGGGCTCGTCCTTCCCGGCGATGCGTTGATCCCCCTAAAGAATCATATGTCAAAGTACTTCATCACAGTGCACGTCGCGTGTTGGTCGACATGCTGGCACCAGATGGTCCTACACCGGGTGGTAGTGGCGGCCATGGCAAAGGTCAGGGTGGTGGTGATCGACACGGCGATGGCGATGACCATCGCGGCGGACATAACGGCAGCGGAGGTGGATGAGGTCTAGCGCAGAGGTTTGTAGGACAACAACTAATTTCCGTCAAGTGACTAACCCAAGGTTTATCGAACTCGGGGAGGTATAGGTTGAGTGTATCCCTCTCAAGCAACCCTGCAATTAAGATACAATAAGTATCTTGTGTACCCAACACACCCAATACAATTGTAAGCTGTATAGGTGCACTCGTTCGGTGAAGAGATGATAAAAGATGGGTAATATGGATGGGAAAACAAGATTTTGTAAATCGGTAATAAAAATGGCTGCAAGCAAACAAGTAGTAAAATTGAAAGAAAACAATATAGCAATGGTGGAAAACAAGGCCTAGGGATCACACTTTCACTAGTGGTAACTCTCAACAACATTAACATAACTAAACATATGATACTTCCTCTAACAACATGCATGAAATACATAGCTCGGAAACAAGCCCTCATGAATCAAATAGGATGATAATCGCGTAGGGATACACAAGCACACCTCAAAGTTCACGTTCCCGTCAAAGAACACTCCAACCTTGTCACTTTGGGCATCCAAAGATAGTACTAATAAATATCACAACATATCTCTTGAATAGTATCTTTCTAATCAATCTACAACACCCGCACTGTCACCTTGGCACTATAGAGATTATACTAAACACAAGCATCAAGAAATCTCATGATTCTAATTCAATCAAACATAGTACGAACAAGTTCATGATAACTATCCCTCTAATTCAATGTCCATAGAGTCACACACGACACCCGCACTGTCGCCGTGGAACAAAGGTGTCTCCCGAGAATTAAACTTGATAAAACCAATTGAGTACATCGGATCCATTACATAATGAAGGGGAAACATCATAGATTCAACAATTATTACATATCACACGATCACAATCAAGATCACATCATGGGGGAGAGAGATAACCACATAGCTACAATCACGAGCCCTCAGCCCCGTGGAGGGACTACTCCTGCATCATCGTGGGAGGTAGCAACGTCGATGAAGATGGCTCCGGTGACGATTTCCCCCTCTGGCAGGGTGTCGGGGCAGGGATGCAAAATCCCTAGATTGGACTTTGAGGTGACGACGCCTCTCAGTATGTTTCCCGGAAAATAACTCTGTCCCCGTGATTTTTAGGGTTGAAGGCAATTTATGGGCGAAGAGGCGACGAGAGGCGCTGGCCAGGGTCGCCAGGGGCCCACCAGGCGAGGCCTAGGGGGGCCCACGCTTGGCACCCTCATGGTGCCCCTGGCTCTTATTTGGACTCCGTCTCCGTTCCGGGTAAAAAATGATCTCCGTGGATTTTCAGGCCTTTCCGAGAATATTTCCTTAAGAACTTTTCTGAAATAGAAAAACTGCAGGAAACAACAACTGACCGGGGGCATCCTGTTAATAGGTTACTCTATGAAAACATCCGGAAAACGAAGGAAAACACGTGGAAAACAAAGTTATTGGGTAGAAAACATGCATGGAGCATCAAAAATTATAGATATGTTTGCAACGTATCACCATCCCCAAGCTTAACTCCTACTCGTCCTTGAGTAGGTAAGTGGTAACAAAATAATTTTTAACGTGACATGAAGCCAACACAAATCTTGATCAGCGTTATGTAAAAGCATTGCAAGCTGAGATCAAAGTAATTTAACAAAGGCATGATAAATGTTATCTCAACTAATGTAAACTTAGCAACCATGTTGCACATGAAAAGTAACACAAACAAAATACAATGAATAATGAAGCATTGAAAGTGATACGTTTGTTTCAATCATAAAGAAAAACATAATAAAGTTGTATCCAGCTAGTCCTTCGTGTGGTAGAAAAATATAAATACAAGGACACCTTCAAAGTTTAAATGGTGACTAGATACAAATAATTCGATAGCAAGCAATACCACAATCATGAATCAATCAATAATAAATTTTGGGACTATGCACATTATACTCAGAATGACAACTATGCTCTCTTAGCTGGTACATAAAGTAAGAATATGAAGACTCAACATAAAAGTGAAAGAAACGCCCTTCGCAGAGGGAAGCATGGATTACTCATGTGCTAGATCTTTTAATTTAATAAAACAGATGTATTGAAAACAATTTTTGAGATAGGTGTATGTCTATGTCAATGAATGATAATTAAAAACTTATCATAATCCATGTCAAGCAAAGTGTTTAGACTTTTGAGAGTGGTTTCTATTAGCATTTTTTTCTTATGGTTGGCACTTCCCTCCACCTTGCCTTTCACAAACCAGAGCTAGCCGTATCCACGGGTGCCCACTAGCTTTCATCAAACCATGGGGAAGTTCCTTTTTTACTATTTGAATTAATATAACTTAGCACTAGCTCTCTACAAATTTAGATGAGCATAGATTCCATACTCATCGGGTCAAATAAGGGAGAAGAAATTTGCTTGACATAAACCATGATAAACTTTAAACTACTTTCTCATGAGCTAAAAGAGGAACACAAAACGGTTTTAATAATATTGAAGGTTTAAAGGTAGCACACGAGAAATTTACTTGGAGTGGCGGTGAAATACCACATATAGGTAGGTATGGTGGACACATTAGAAAACTTTGGTTTTGGGGAGTTGGATGCACGAGTAGAGCTCATACTCAGTACAGGGTGAAGGCTAGCAAGATACTGGGAGCAACCAACTAAGAGAGCAATAACGGTCATAATCATGCATAGCGACAAAACATCGTTAATCAAAGCATGAAGTGATATTACAAGTCAAAAACTAAATGATTGTAAAGGCTAGAGGTGACTTTTATTTATAGTCATAACATGGTGTGAGCATGCACCAAGTCAATCCAGATAAATCGTTCAAAGGAGAACACCACAATACCATGCTTCAATATGAGGGAATAACACATGATTTAATTTCAATGGCACATTAAGAACTCTCGGCTATTTGACACTAGTCATGATACGTCATATATAATACTAATAACACAATTAAAATAACATATAACATGACATGCCAAAGCCTAAGCCATAGTCAAAACAAGCTTCCTATTGCACCACTATATGCATGAAATATTTTATTCTTTTCCAACACCAATCAACTTATTCGAAACAAATCTCAAAGAAAATAATCATCAAAGACCAGATAGATAATCATATATAAAATAACCATACCAACAAGCTCTGAACAAAACTCAAGAGAAAAACAAGAGCTAAACGCAGTACTAACAAAAACTGAACACTCACAAAACAATAAGAGTGTAAACTAGAGTGTTTTAGGCAATAAAAACAGAGCGTGCCTCTCATCAAAATAAAATATGCTATCATACAACCATAAAATAAAGCAAGAATACAACACAAAACTGAAAGCAAAATAAATTACGCTCCAAGAATAACACATGTCATGTGAACCAATAAAAATATAGTGTTTCGAAAGAAACCTGATATTTTTTGTTGATGAAGAAGAGGACGCCTAGGGCATCCCCAACCTACCCCAAGCTTCAGATTTTGTCTAGCCTTCATCTCATCACATCATTCTTCTCTCCCTGCACTTGAAAACTTCCTCCACCTAAAACTTCTCACAATCTTCATTAGCAACGTCAGTGCAATCAAAATAATAAATCCGCTTGGTTCAGTTTCAACACAAGTCTAACACTCTATTTGAAACATTAGATACAATCACAACTTATTTTGAGTCTCTTCCTCCTGAAAGAGCACAAAACAAAAAGATTAAAAGGCAAATGCAAATATTGGCAGAAAGCTATCAAAACAGAACAGCTGGTAAAGATGATTTTTCCGAAAAAATTCTGTTACTCAAATCAAAAATTATGAAACAAATGAAAGTTAGGTAACAACCTGAGGCATGTGTGTACTTTTTTTCAAAGAAATCCGATGTTCTGTCTGAGAGAAATAATTTTTTTGGTGGCAGCACAGAAATCTGTTTCAGGACAGCAGCTTCCCCAAATCGCACTACCTCTCTATTAGAGGTTACTCTTGGCGCAAAAACGAAATAAAAAGGATAAATAAATGTTTTTATAGAGATAATAACTTTCAAGACACAACCAAAACAAAAGAAAACGGAAGAAAACAAAGTGGGTTGCCTCCCACAAGCGCTTTTCTTTAAACCCTTTTAGCTAGGCATAGTAATTTTAAAAGATGCTCACATAAGAATAAGAATTGAAGAATAATAAGAGAGCATCAAGAAGAAAATATATACTTCTTATAATACAAAACCCCCACTAATATGCATTTATGCTTTTTCTATCTCAACATGCAAGCTATCCACATCATCCACCATTTTAGCCAATCAATTATCCATGTCATCTCTACTAATAATTGTGATATTACATATTACATGCCACATAACCATGCCAAATTTTTTCAACCATATAATTATCCATGTCACTAATATTTATTTCTCAAAATATACAACAATTTCACACGAATTAAATTTAGCATATCTATTATGTGATCGATTCAATCTTGATAATGGAATATTTCATACACCTTATACCCATTTTGTTTATAGAATATTTTCTTAATGAGATACCTGCTACAACGCGCGGGGTATTCTTCTAGTATAAAATACATTTAAGTCTAACCCACTTCCTATGCATAGGAATCTTGCAAGAAAACAAATCAATGAAGCACAAACTAGCAAGCATAGGAAGGGAAAACAAATTCAACTTCAAAATTTTAAACATAAAGAGAGGTGTTTTAGTAACATGAAAATTCTTACAACCATATTTTCCTCTCTCAAAGTAACTTTCAGTAGCATCATGAACAATATAACTATCACATAAAGCACTATTATCATGATCCACATGAATAAAAGAATTATTACTCTCCACATAAGCACAATCAATCTTATTAATAGTAGTGGGAGCAAGTTCAACAAAATAGCTATCACTGTAATCATCATAAATATGACGCATATCATAATCACAATAAATTTTCTCCCCAATGGTAGGTGGATTCAAAATATCATATTCATCATTGTGATTATCATATATTAGAGGTATAGTATCATCAAAGTAAATTTTCTCCTCCGTGCTTTGGGAACTAAAAAGATCATATTCATCAAAACTGGCTTCCCCACGGTTAAAGTTTTCCATAAAATTAGCAATAATGATGTTCAAAGAATTCATATAATAACATTACTACTAGCATGTAAGTAAAGTTCCATATGTTTTTAAATTTTCTCTTCAAACACTTCATGTACTAACTCACGATAAATATTATAAAACTCTCTAATATTTTTGTTGTTTTCCATTAGCCTAACTAGTGAAACCAAACAAAATAAACAAAAAGATAAAATTGCAAGATCTAAAGAGATGCCTTCAAGCGCTAACCTCCCCGGCAACGGCGCCATAAAAGAGCTACGTTGCCGGAGTCGTGAGAGAATTTTACTCTACCTCCCCGACAACGGCGCCAGAAAAGAGCTTCATTTTTTGAGTGGTGAGCGCCAGAAAATATATTGATGCCTACTGCACGTTACTACTCATGTAGACTATGTTGGGCCTCCAAGCGTAGAGGTTTGTAGGACAGCATCAAATTTCCCTCAGGGAGGTATAGGACATCAGCAAATTTCTCTCAGGGAGGTATAGGTTGAGTATACCCTATCAAGCAACCCTGCAATTAAGATACAAGAAGTCTCTTGTGTCCCCCAACACACCCAATACAATTGTCAGTTGTATAGGTGCACTATTTCGGCGAAGAGATGATAAAATATGGGTAATATGGATGGGAAAACAAGATTTTGTAAATCTGTAATAAAATTGGCTGCAAGCAAACAGTAAAACTGAAATAAATCGATATAGCAATGGTGGAAAACAAGGCCTAGGGATCATACTTTCACTAGTGGCAACTCTCAACAACATTAACATAACTAAACATAAAATACTTTCTCTAACAACATGCATGAAAGACATAGCTCGGAAACCGTCCCTCGTGAATCAAATAGGATGAGAATCGCGTAGGGCTAGACAAGCACACCTCAAAGTTCACGTTCCCGTCAAAGAACACTCCAAACCTGTCACTTTGGGCATCCAAAGGTAGTACTAATAAACACCACAACCTATCTCTTGAATATTATCTTTCTAATCAATCTACAGCACCCGCACTGTCACCTTGGCACTATAGAGATTATACTAAACATAAGCATCAAGAAACCTCACGATTCTAATTCAATCAAACATGGTAAGAACAAGTTCATGATAAGTATCCTTCTAATTCAAGGTCCATAGAGTCGCACACGTCACCCGCACTGTCACCATGGCACCGTGGAACAAAGGTGACTCCCAAGAATTATACTAGATAAAACCAATTGAGTACATCGGATCCATTACATAATAAAGGGGAAACATCATAGATTCAACAATCATAACATAGCACACGATCACAATCAAGATCACATCTTGGGAGAGAGACATAACCACATAGCTACTAGCACGAGCCCTCAGCCCCGCGCAGGGGCTACTCCCACATAATCGTGGGAGGTAACAACGTCGATGAAGACGGCTCAGGTAAAGATTCCCCCCCCCCCCCTCCGGCGGGGTGCCGGAGCAGGGCTGCAGAAGTCCTAGATTGGGCATTCGAGGTGACGGCACCTCTCTGTTTGTTTTGTGGAAAATAACTCCGTCCCCGTGATTTTTAGGGTTGAAGGCAATTTATGGGCGATGAGGCGACAAGAGGCGCTGGCCAGGGGCGCTAGGGGCCCTAGCCGGAAACCCTTCTGGCCCTCCTCCGGCTCTTCTTTGGACTCCGTCTCCGTTCCGGGTAAAAAATGATCTCCATGGATTTTCAATCCTTTACGAGAAAATTTCCTTAAGAACTTTTCTGAAATAGAAAAACATCAGAAAACAACAACCGGTCTGGGGCATCTTGTTAATAGGTTAGTCTGTGAAAACATCAGGAAAACGAAGGAAAACAGATGGAAAACAAAAGGTATTTGGTAGAAAACAAGCATGGAGCATAAAAAATTATAGATACGTTTGCAACGTATCAGTGGAATGTGCGGTCGTGATCGATATGATGACAGAGAGCGGCCGATCCAGAGGCGACGGTCGCTCACTTGGATGCTTGACCCTACCGGGGAGCATCGGTGACCCAGCGACAAAGCGGCGGTCCGCGACGGGTGTCGTACGGATTCGAGGGCGCGGATGGATGACCCGGCTAGCGCGATGTTCGGTGAGTCCGGTGGGGCCGGAGGCAGGATTGGTAAGGGAGTGCAGGGTTGGTCGGCTAGTGGGGTCTACTTGTAGGATGTGACGGTCCTGGAAGCATCCCTCCCCTGTCAGGTTGCGCCAAGTGGAAGGCCCGCTTTGCTGGCTTCTAGGGAAGGCTTCGCAATGCGGGGGGAACGTGGAGTCGCGGAGGAGGCGGTTTCCGAATTTTGAATTGAAGCTGTTGGGAGCGCGGTTCTCCCCCCAACGGGCGGTCCCAAAGGCGGGAGTTGCATGGAAAATGGGGAGGTTA
The DNA here is from genome assembly GCA_028641055.1 of Alopecurus myosuroides. Lineage (NCBI taxonomy): Eukaryota > Viridiplantae > Streptophyta > Magnoliopsida > Poales > Poaceae > Alopecurus > Alopecurus myosuroides. Next base: position 316,243,059 of record CM054057.1, on the reverse strand, counting down.
CGTTTGCTGCCAGAGGTGGGACCTCCCCTGAGGCAAATCAGCCTTTTCTTTCCCCGGGCCTCCTGTCACTAGTGCGGACCGACTGTTGTGCATCGCTAGCGGACATCAACCCAGGTTTGGATGGGGATTCGCCGTTGGGGTCGCCCGTGTCTGTCCTAGACATGTTCATGTCTTGTTGTCTAGTTCGAAGGAACTCAAGCATGTCGGTTTGGGTGCTGAGCTGGGCTCGACCGCACACGAGCACACGCATACTGGGCCTTGGGTCGTCGATGGGGAGCTAACACTTGCAGCCAGATCGCGCGTATGCTGGGCCTGGGGATGTGGATGGGGAGCTTTCCTGTAACATCCCAGTGTTTGGGAGGTTACAAGGATCTAAATATTATATGTGCATTTGAATGCATGCATTTAAAAATACGGGAAATTTTGGCACGAAAGTTTAAACGAAGCAAAGTGAACAATGTTTCTCTTGACATGATGAAATAGGTTTAGATCACCTGGTTTAGGGTACATTTGGAGTGATATTTATAGCAGATATCTTGTAAACCAAATCATTTGATAAGACAAACCATAATTGGTTATGAAAAACACTAACTCTCAACAAGCCTAACCTGAAGTCAATAAGTGACTTGAGAGAAATCAACTAGGTACCTAGAACTCAAAGAGGGGTGAGAATCCAAACCACATAACTTATAATCATATTTCCCCAAGTTAGTATTGCACAATCGAATCATCTCATAAGTAGAGATATTATGTACTCTAAACATGAACTCTTTAAGTGATCAACCCAGTCATGCAAAATCTTTATAAATTATCTCACAAATATTAAGTAAGCCTTTAGAAGGGAATAACAAAGGTTCAATAGAACACACATGATACAAACAAGTATTAACTCAAACCCCACAAGTGAGAAATGACACAATAATTGTTATTAACATATTTATAGAATATGTACATATCTCATCAACCATAAAATAAGTACCTAAAAGAAGAAATAAATCTTCCTAAACTATTGTTAAACCTTGATCATTACATATGATCTTCCCAAACCTGTAAGTCTATATTATGCATGACAAAGATTACAAAAGAAGAAATAAAGTAAAATCATGACACCTCAGAAAACAACTAACAACTACGACTTAAGTCATTAAACCCCAATAACCTTCACATGCTCATTGTCTCATTCATCTTATACAGGTGAGCATCTAATATCTCAACACATCAATGGACCATTTGATCAACTTATTAATTTAAGTCCTCATTCCACAAACACTCCAAATTTCTATCCAAATCAACATTCAAAAACTAAAGTATCTATGGATACCACTAATGAATAACATCAAGTTATAACCTCTATTAGAGGAATAGAATTGATAGCTAAGTAAAACCAATCATATATGAAATAATTAACTATCTTATGAAAAATAAAATCAGAAGTATATTGAAGGAGAATAAAAGCCTGAACCAACTCTTAATCTAGATCTTTTTACTTTTTCAAGACTTTCTTATTTTCTTGTTTTACAATCTTCTCAAAGTCATTCTGCAAGAGAAGCAACCCACAAGAAAGGATGAACTACCACAAGAACATATTCAGAAGGATTCTTTAGGTTGTCCTAGAAGTGATAACTCAATCTATCTTGCAGAATTTGGAAAATCATACACCAAGATCTATTCTTATTAAACTATCTAGAAACAATGTGGTATTCCAATGTTGGTGTTATATAGAAGTAGTTTGGTAACAAGTTTGCAACCTTTTTAACAAATCACTTTTGTAGTCTCTAACAATTGAGTGTCATATACAAATAAAAACAAGGTTTGATAACCCTGTACTTCTCATCCATTTGGATATGAAAAGTAATTTGGGGGCAAGCCTTGCAACCTTGTCAATTCTTATATGGATAGGGAAAATTGATGTTATAAAATACACCTACATTCTGTTATATATGCAACCATGATCCATACAAGGAGAAGAATAAGAAGGAGGAAATAATAAACCACATTATAACTTAAGCAACATATTCAAGTTCTCAGTAATAAGGAAACCAAGATAAAGAAGAAAACAAGCAACATGTTGAAATCCAAGTGTTTGGTGTTATATAAAAATAATTTGGCTACAAGGTCAGGCCAACCTTGTGAACATAATATTCCTATAAGCATTAAAGCAACTGAGTTTCAATAAGCTAATCTTCATCATAATTGAATACATCACAAGAATGAAATGGTTATGGAATCAAATTAATGCATTTTACCGGGAGCTACAGATTACTACTGAAGTTAGTATCTGGGAACCAGTCCAGATGACCTATAAGCTCTAGCGGTGAATTTTTTAAGTCAAGAGACCAACAAGGGAGATAAAACACTTAGGTAATCCAAGAGGTGAACCTATTGGAAAGGGACAAACGTGATAACAGAACACCAGTAGCAACTAAAGACAAGGATATTGCAGGCAACAGAAGACCGCAAGAAGCAACACTGCGTCAGTAATGGTCCATAAGAAATTATCTAATGAATCATTAGATAATACCAGAGAATCTAGAACCTCTATGCCTTGTTAAACTCATCAGAGATGAGGAACACATAATAATCTCTTAAATGGAAACAATTATCCAGTAAGCAATAATAACAGGCCATTGCATCCAAAGGTCTTGTGTTATGTTGAGGTAGGTGGAAATAAGCTTAACTACCTTGTTTTCCAGATCCTTCTCATACATAAGAAAAATAGGCAATAAAAAAAATACATCCATACACCAACATGTAAATGATTACATGTTCTAAAAACAAAATTGGATAATATCTATACTTGTACACAAGGTTGGAAAACAAACATATAGTCTCTTGATATTGGCTATCAATGTGAGCCTAAGCCACTAAAGTTTTACACCTAATCAATTACTAAAAACAGCAAACATGGCTTACACACACCTAAGTAAAATGGCAACCAAAAATGCTAAGAGTTGAAACTATGAATATAACAAAACCACAACAAAAGAAAACAAGTCATTTCACTAATTACAATCATTTAGTTCGACTTGGAATAAAATTCCATTGTTGGTGATTTTGTTTTCAATGCATAAAAAACACTACTAAAAAGTTTACAAATTATTTCTTAAAAGGCTTGTATCAAAATTGTACAATTTTAAACACATCACTTCAGTACCCATATGTTTGTTGTGTGTGCTCATGACAATCATGCCTAGAATAATTTTAAAGTTATTTAATAAATTAAATGGAGAGAAAACAACAAAAAAAACCTTAAAATGAACACCCAAGTAAAAAAAATCAAATCTTGATCAATTTCACCAAAACTAAACATGGTGATGTTGCAAATTTAATGAGGATTACGAATATTATTTTTAATAAATTTTTTGTTTCCAAAAAAGCCTAGAAAACAATGTTTTCAATCAATTTAAATAAACTTAAGAACCAATTTGCAATTACTAGAAACTTTAGGGGGTTATGGAAAATATCCCTTTTCTTTCTCTTTCTTCTTCCTCTGCCAGAAGGCAGAGGAGAAAGCTGTCGTGTCGTCGCCGTCTCTGCCACCTCCTGCTCGGGGTTCCGCGAGGATAAGAAGTAGGAGATCCTCTCCATATTGTTCTATACCTCTTCTCTCTCCCTCCCTTGCACTTTCTATCTGTAGCTCAAACGGGGAAGCACCCACAAACTGAAACCCTAGCTCTGGTCACTGCACATCGCCGTCGACTCCGGCCACGCCAGGGTAAACTGAGGCCACCTCTAGGACTGCCTCGCTCTCCTCTATCTACCCATGGAGGGAATCGAGCCGGGATGCCCAAAATTCACTGCCCTGACCCTTCTTCTCCATGGCCGGCAAGGGATTTCCACCGTCGATTTGTCGCCGTTGAGCCGCGCCTGGACACCCCGACCTCATCATCGAGCTTCTGGTAAGATTCCGCACCTTGTGGTGCCTTTCACTCTGTAAATCCGGGTCGATTGATAGGAGTTCACCGTGTGCCACCCTCGGCCACCACGGATGGTCACCGCCGGTGACATTCCGGTGACCAATTGGTCAGTCCACCACCATCGTTGGGTTCGTCCCGTTCTCCTCTATCTCCCAGTACTAATTACTCGGTTTAATTCGAAGCCAAACACCGGATTTGAGATCAACAAAGGAGATCCCCTCCACTGATGACGCGATCATGATGTCAGCATGACATCATAACTATTTTTTATTGTTATTTTATTTATTTTTAATGAAAAAATAAATATTACAGGTGGACCCCACATGTCAATTTAAAAATGGCAAAAAAATCCTTAATCTTATAAATTCTATAATTTTTAATTTACTTATTAGAAAAATACAAGTAAAATATGAAAGTATTTGGAAAAATATAATCTAAATGTTTATCAACTTTTCAGAAATGTTTGATGAAGTTCAAATTTAAATATTATTTGAATTTAAATTAATTCATTTAAAATTGAGAAAAATAAACTCAAAAAATCGGAAAAATGCAATTTATATACCAAATGCTTAAAAATAAAAATGAAACTCATCTATGATATTTTTTGAAGTCATTTGAACAAGTTTTAATTTGTGCAATATTTTGCCTAGTCATTTAATTCATTTAAAATTAAGAGATTTATAACTTATTCAAATATTTTCAGAAGGCTTCAAATTTTATACCAAATTAAAGGGAAAAATATTTTCAGATCAAATATGTGAAACATAAAACATTTTTTTAACTTATGTACTTGTTTCTAAAAGTATAATGGAATACTATCATGTTCCATTATAACCATAAATAATTAACACAACATTATTTTCCTTATTAATAAAATCCTAATGTTTTCACACCTCCTAAACTCACACCACAAACATTAATGTATTATTAGATGATTAAGTTGATTTTATTAGTTACTCATTTTAAATTAAACTCTTTTTCGTTAGCTCTACACTTTTGAACATAAAATAAATTGTGTTTGTTATCTTTTCAATAGTTGTTTTCCATATGGTATTCTCTTATTGCCTAACCAAGTAATAAATACTTCTACTTAAACATGATAAAAATTGTTTGCTAAATAAAATTGAAACACACATAACTCGAAAATTAGTAACAACTTAATATAATCAAGTAAAGCATTCCAACTTTAACACCCTAATGTATTAACTCCTTAAGGGGACAACAACATAATCACAAGTAATAAAACAACTCTAAGTCACTTAAAACATAGGTGATGTTAGAATCATATCGATCATTTCTTCCACTTTTAAGCTGGGGTATTTTCAGGGTATTTCGCGATGCATCTCATTACTATGCATGTATCATCTTGCTAGTGTTTTCTGTAGTCCTTACCGGGACTAATTTGCTATCTTTCAGATCTCAGGATTTCCACGCAACCCTCGAACCCCGAAGACATGGATTATTATTATTGTCTCTATCTGAGGCAAGTTCATCACTTGCTTATATCCTTTGTAGTACTTCCTAAATAACTATTTGCACAAACCCTATTGTATTACCACCTATTCTCAAAAGATTGCATGATCCTATTTTTATAATAATATGACTAATTGAATGACTACCCGAGTGGTAGTGTTCTGTTTGGTGGGCGGATGGGACCATGGTAAGATGAATTGGTCAAAAGAAGGTTCCATCTGCATGGGAAAGTATTATCTCGGATTTAACAACAAATGCTGTCATAATTCTTGCGCCGTAAATATCACGTTAACCATGGGTCTTGTGTGGGGCGAGTAAGCCAGCTGTGATCTTTTCCCGTTCACATGTCAACGGGCTGCCAGAGACGTACGATGTAGGTCTTGCGGGACTACATGCACATGGGTGGGATCCCTAAATTCTCATGGACTCTGGGGTCTATGATGGTCTGCCCGAGGCGCATAGATATCTATCATGAGGGGTAGAATCATGGGTTAAACCTGCATGGCAGAAATGGGTGGCCATGTGTTGTGCGGAGAAGCATGGTTTGGTTTGGATCAACAACCGGGCCCCACACCTAAGTTGGTGTGGACAGGAACGATCGCTTGGTTGTGCAACATGGTATCGATCGCCTATGGGTAAAGTAACGCACGTCTACAGAGTGTAAAAGGATGTGACATGTTACCCCATGTTCCAGGAAGGAGCTACGAACGCCGCAGGAAAGGAAACTCCATGAAGTTCTAGCCCTGTGAAGATTTGGCGGGCATAGTTTTCCAAATTAAAAGCAGCCTCTTGAAGAAAGATTTTCAAAAACCTTACATTAGCTTATGACTCTTTCGAGTCTAAAGCTGTAGATAGTGCATGAAATTACCCACTGTTTATCATGAACTTGTTGAGTAACGCTCGTTACTCATTCGTTCCCGTTTGACTCCCTACTTAGAGTTGAAGCTCTTAAGGAAGTATTCATCGGGGATCCATCGCTATCTCATGAAGCTAGGAGGAGTCTTATACTACTTAATTGATGAAGCGACGTCATCAACAATGTCGGTGGAGGAAAAGCTACCAAGTTGAAGCAGGAGACCATTCATGGACTTAGATTCTCACAAGCCATAGATTAGGGCTGACATCAGCCGTAGTGGATTAGGTTCCGAGCTAGAGTTATTCTCCAGCTTGGAGCTTCGATTTGATTCTTCTCATGTTCCTTTTGCATGAGATGTTCTTTGATTCATCAAAGAGACTCTCAAGATTTTGTAATGAACAATGTTTGTATCCTATAGCTTTGCTTGGACCTACTATATTTCTGTTGTACCACTCTGAGGGATGTAATATTCACGGATAAATCCTTCTGTGAGTATTATATCAGCGAATTACGCACTACACATGCAGTGGTGTGCTGGGTCACCGCATTTCCCCCGCAACAGAGAGTCGGCATTGCGACGCTACTACCAACGCTCCATCTTACCTATCCTGGATACACTGGCGAAGAGGGGACGTGCACGCCGCCCGAGTGAGGGAAATGTTCGGCGGAGCAACAGGCTAAGTTGAAAGTTCGCCGCGGGTACCCGTGTGTGCCGTCAACAACGTGACTTGATCCTTAAGGTGGGAATTTCCCGGCAGAGAGAGGTGATCAGTGATGAAGTGTTGGCGGCGTACCTTCACCTGTTTGCACATCCCTTATGGCAGGACCGGAATTACGTGATTGTGGGCCTCTTTGGGTGGCAGCCACAGGCTCTCCCCATGGTGGACGAGACGTAGGAGGAATGCATGGTTTAGTTGTTTAGTTGTTTTCTTCCTTTTGACCCCGCAACCTGTTGTAAAGACTGGACTTGTGTCATTTGAGTAAATCCAAAATGAATTCTGACATCTCTATCGTGATCTAGAATGGGCGTGGACTTAACTCTGGGGTTCGTACGGTGGCGATTTTCCAAGTGTTGGCCCCAATAAACATCGCGGTGGTTTGCACTCAAGAGAGAAAGGTGACGGTCATTTGCGACCGTGTGGTTCGCGACTGCATAGGCCTGGCCCACGACGGATTTCTATTCTTTCCGGTCAATGACACCCGAGGGGGCATTCTCCTTGCCCAAAAATCTGTGCTGGTTACGGTGTCCAACCCTCACTTATCGGCCGTCGCTATCACAACACGTATCTCAGTGGATGGGGGTCGGGGATGGTGATTCAAGGGAGTCTATGGGCCCTCCCAAGGGGATGATAATAAAAAGGTTTTCTTGGATGAGTTGCAGGACATTTGCAATCTCCATGCATGTCTGTGGATGGTCGTTGGTGACTTCAACCTAACCGTGGAGGCTGGGGACAAAAAGCAAGGAGCACTCCACCGGGGGATGATGGGTCGGTTCAGACACACACTAACCCGCCTCAAGATCAAGGGCCTCTACCTCAATTGTTGTCGTTTCACTTGGTCTAATAAAAAGAAAAACCCCCTCTTTGCAAAGGCTCGACAGGGTGGTCACCTCAGTGGATTGGGAGGAGATTTTCCCGGGCACCTTCCTCTTAGCCCTCTTCTCCGGACATTCAGATCATTTTCCACTGGTTCTATGGCTTGCACCTAATCTCCATATCATAAATTCCACTTCCAGTTCTTCTCGACGAAGGTGGAAGGATTTCAACAGGTGGTTCTCGGAGCATGGAGCTCAGTTGGGCAGGAGCCGAATCCCTTCAAACGTTTGGACCTCAAAATCAGGGCTACGGACAAAGAGCTATCTCGGTGGAGTGCGAGATTCATTGGGAGTGTGAATATGCAGATTCTGCTGGCTAACAAGGTGATTATTCGCTTAGATACAACGATGTACTCTAGGCAGCTCTTGCAAGAGGAGCGTGGACTCGGAAGACTCTTAAAAAAGAAACTGTTAGGGTTGGCTTCACTGGAGAGATCGATCATGCGCCAATGGTCGCGGCAGTAATGGCTACAAGAGGGAGATGCATGCACACATTTCTTCCACATGCATGCGAGTCACCATCGCCAGAAAAATTTCCTGGATCACCTTTTGGTGGATGGTGCTAGGGTTACGGAGCATGTGGATAAAGTCGAGCGGTTGACGATTTCTTCGTGGAGCTTCTGGGCACTGACAAAGACTGTCATTCTCTCCGGATCTCGAGGCCATGGGCCTCCCGCCGGTAGATCTGCACCACTTGGAGGTCGGGTTCTCAGCGGAGGATGGTTGGGCGTCTATCAAGGACATGTCACAGGATAAATGCCCTGGACCAGATGGATTCGCCAACATATTATTCACCTATTGATGGTCTGTGGTGAAAAAAGATGTCATGGCTGCCTTCGTGCCTTCGACTTGCTCGTGCGACTCGATGTGCGTGGATCTGGATCGGTTAACCAGGCCCTTGTCTCGTTGTTTCCCAAGTGACAAGGTGTGGAGGAGATTAAGGATTTCCGACCTATCCGACTCATTCACGGCTTCGCGAAGCTGATAGAAAAGGTGCTGGTGAGCAGGTTGGCGCCGTCCCTACTGGAGTTAGTGGGTGGGAATCAGTGTTCCTTCGTGCATAAGAGATGTATCCACGACAATTTCATGATGGTGCAGGGCATGGACCGAAAACTTTTCAACACTTAGACGTCGGTTGTGCTGCTTAAATTAGACATCACCAAAGCATTCGACAGGGTGGACTGGGCTTTTATCATTGAAGTCCGGAGGAAATTCGGATGTGGCGATCGTATGATCGCGTTGATCTACGTGCTATTCTCATCTGGATCGACGCATATTCTTCTGAACAGAACATTGGCTTACCTCATTTCAATCAAACGTGAACAACGGCAAGGGGACCCGCTCTCGCCACAACTTTTTATTCTGGTAATGGAAGAATTCCATCACCTGGTGGAGTTGGCCTCTAGGGTGGGTTTCCTGACCCCCCCCCGGGCGAGCAACGGGTTGCAGAACAGGACTTCGATCTAAGCTGATGACGTGGTCACCTTCCTGATACCCACACAGCGGGATTTGCGGACTTTCACTTCTCTTATTGATGATTTTGGGGCAGTCTCGGGCCTCCGAACCAATCTAGATAAGTGCTCAGTGCATCTGATAAGATGCAATGAGACGGTGGAGGAGTTGGTCGCGCAGGAGCTAGGATTTCCTATAAACCCCTTTCCGTTCTAGTACCTGGATTTGCGGATGTTGCTGAGGAAGTCGACGACAGCCCAACTCAAGTACTTCGTGGACAGCGTGGCAGAGCTTCTGCCTGGGTGGAGTGCAAATCTGATGAATATAGGAGGAAGGCTAGAGCTTGTCAAAAACCAGCCTAGTATTCGTCACTATTTTTGCCATGTTATCCCTGGATATTCCTGCGAAGATGCTCAAATAGGTTGAGAATAATCTCAGGGGGTTTTGTGGAAAGGGAGGAAGAAAGCTCACGGTGGGCACTGACTTATGGCGTGGAATAGGGCCTGTATGCCCAAAACCCTTGGTGGACTCGGCATCCCAAACCTTGGATTTATGAACATGGCATTGAGGGACAGGTGGTTGTGTCTGGAGAGAGTGGACGCTGATAAACCTTGGAGGGATTTCAACATCCAGATTCCCCCAGATGTGAGTCGGCCACCGCGTCGGTGGTGGGGGATGGGAGAGACGCGTTTTTTTGGACAAGCAGGTGGCTCCCTAGGGGGCGGATAAAAGACCTAGCCCGAACCTTTTCGCTAAGGTTTCTAAATAGGCAAAGAGGACACTTCGGGTTCGGGAGGATGCCTTGGGTGGATGGCTAGGAGGCATCTCCCCAGACCTAGGAGCAGAGGTGCTTGGAGAACTATTTGGGATGGTTGGGCGCATTGCTGCGATCAATCTTGTGGAAGGGTTGCAAGACTCCTTTAGGTGGAATTGGGAGCCGGACCACACCTATTCGGCCCGCTCTGCCTATCTGGCTTTGTTCGCAGGAATCACTGCTTTGGGTGGCACAAACCAGATCAGGAGGTCTCGTGCTCCCGCAAAGTGTAAATTTGTCCTCTGGTTAGCCTTGTGGAACCATTGCTGGATGACAGATCACCTAGAGAGGCGTGGTCTACCGAGGCCGCCAGCATGCCCCTTCTGCGGTCAACATGAAGAAAACATAGACCACCTCCTTCTGGGATTCATGCTTGCGAAAGATGCTTGGACCGCTTTCCTCAGGCATTGGGGTCATACTGACTAGATCCCCAACCACGGAGATCTCTTGGCGGAGTAGCTACCCACCAAATCGGTGGGACCGGGTTCGTCCCATGAACTGTGGACCGCTATTGTGCTCATCCTTTGGAGCATCTAGAGATACCAAAATAATATCGTCTTCGAGGGTGGCGTCCTGTCTCAGTGGCAGTGATACGGAACATAGTGGTGGAGGCCGAGCGGTGGGGGGCGGCCAAACTATTTAGGAGAGAGTTAGCGCTAGTGGAACGGTGGAGGGTTGGTGAGTAGTCGGTCATGTAAAAAACCCGGTGGTTTGCGTCCTCGACGTCTGTGTCGGCCATGTTGTAAATTGGCCTCTTGGCCCTTCTTCTATGAAACCGGTACGTCTTTCCATGATGTATCCTTGAAAAAAAAATTGGCAAACTTTACTGAAAAAATTACTAGTATTTCTGAATAGATTTGTCTTGCCATGAAGTTTCAAAATATACCATTTTTATTTCATATATGCTGCTACTATTTCCTATAAAAAATGGTCAAATTTTTAAAAGTTTGACTAGTGTAAAAGTTAGATGTATATATATTTTTTCGAAAATACCAACTGATATAGGATTGGCCTCTAGGGTGGCCCGATCTTCACGGATTGACGCACGAGAGGTGGGGAAATTGGGAAGAACACGATGAACACGAAAAACACGATGAACTCACGCACACAAAAGTGGAGATAACTCGTGAAGACTACGAGGGATCACAAACTCAAGTCAACAACACGCTAATTGGAACCGATTCCTCTCACTGGCCGGTCCACCGGTCCAACAAAAGGCACAAGGGGAAGGTTGGCAAGAACTACTGGAATCACGAGGTGAAAGAGTAGCTACTTGGAGAGATCTTGATACAATCCAATAGATGAATCTATGGAGTAGCCATGGATCCCATGGGGGAGATTCTCCACATGGGAGGGGGAGCACAAGGCCCAATTCTATCTCAAGTCAACTCTTTCCTAGGAAGGAGGGGGAGGGGTCCTATATATAGTAGTAGGGGTAGGTAGAGGGATACAAGGGAATATTCCATGTCTCTGCGCGCAGGCAGGTAAGGCGCAGGGGAGCCGGCCTGGCCGGGCTGATAGCTGGGCTGGTCTGTAGGGGTGCCGTCCTGAGGGGCGCAGGGGAACCGTCCTAGGCCGAGCTGCCAGGACGGACAGGTACCCGAGAGAACCGTCCTGGGGAGCCGGCCAGGTCGGGTCTTCAGGCCGGCCTTCTTGGCCAGCTTCCTCTTCGTCTTCTCGCTTCTTCCTCCTCTTCCACGCGTACACCTTGGACGGTCTTGAGTCCTGGGCTTCCTCGGTATCTCCCCTCGCATCCGTACTCGTCGACTCATACCTAGCAATTTAGATGGGTAGATGGTCAAGTAGTATACTGTCCAAAGAGGTACGAAATGGGTTATAGAAGAGGAATGAGTTCACCTTTTGAATCCATGGTGACTTGACATATGATGGAGTGTGAGACATGCCCAGTGGGATGGGTCGCGCTGCATCATCTCCCCCCACTTGAAAAAGAGTCGTCCTCGACGCTAACTCGTCATCAACGTGTAGAGGAGATAGATGGATTGTCGTAGAAGTCGAAGTCACCATGTGGGCATTCTTGATGGAAAGGGTATGACAGCTCTTCAATGTTCCTTTGGCCTTCATGTAATCTACCAAGCTCACAAGAAAGACAAAACAACATTCAAAGAGTAGCCAATTCTTGAATCTCATGACATGGGTTTCTAAGTAGAGGGAAGGCACCTTAGCAAGATGTCGATGTGGTTGTCTTGTAAGATCCTCCGTCATAGAAAGGTGGTGATGTAGCCACGCATGCCATCTCATCCAAAGGTAGAACCTACGCACCAAAGACCAAGCAAACCATGTGTGTGCGAGATAGAGGAGCACATCATTGATGACATGTCCATTCATTTTCATAGCACCATTAGCACAACACAAATATATGGAATCTAGTGCATATGCAAGGTAAAGGTGCAAGCAATTCATGGAAACTTCTCCAAAATATGAGAACATGAAATCTCCATGAAACTTTGAGGGTTGCACACAAATCATTGGAAATGGAAGTTTTTCAAAATCCTTGGTGCAATAAGAGGAGACATTGGCAAAAAACACAAGATGAAGAATGTCCCAAACATTATCAGCATGGGTGCAAGCAAAGCATAGGAAAGAGAAATTTTTCGAAATTTTTGTTGCAACACCAATGGAAGGGAAACCAAAACACTCATGACAAGACATTCTCAAAATATCATTGTGGTTGCAAACAAGCCATCGGAAAGAACAGTTGTTCATCATACTTGTTCCAATAGACAAATCATCTATATAAAAGATCAAGGAAGAATTATTGTCACAAAGTAGAACAACATCACAAACATGTTTGCAAACAAACCAAAGGAAAGAGCAATTTTTCAACGTGTTTGACGCAAAACATGAGAAAGGTATTAGAGCCGGGTTCGATCCGCAACACAATTTTATTCTGCTCTCAAGAGCTCCTTTTGTCAACTCATGTTCAATTGAGGTTGACAATAGCATGCGGGTACTCAAACGCACAAAAGACCAAACGAAGAAATTTTGTTTATGGTAAATGAACACATCATCCATCATGACATGTCTCTTCATTCGCACATGACCAAAAACATCAAAATCAAATATGAAGTATGAAATGTGTGGATGGTCAAAATGCAAGATGAAGGGTTGAGCAAGCTCAACAAGCGAAAGCGAAAAATCTCCATAAAGTGAGGACGCTATGGGGAAAAACTCATTTGAAATCATAGCAATATTGTTGCAAACCAAGCATTTGAAAGAACAATTGTTCAACATTTTGGTTGCAACAATGGGAGAAAAATGTAAGCACTTTGGGCAAAGCATGTCAATGGCAATATCATCACAAATAGCATCATCCGTAGAATGCAAGCAATCATCATTCATCATGTCCACTAGACGGAACATGGTCACATCAACCCACATACCTTTGTCGTCCTTCTCATATGAAGTAGGTGTTGTGGTAGTAGGGGCCTTCAAGTGGCCGACTTGTCCATCTTGATGTAGACATGGGGTGGCATCACCTTCATCCACCATGTACATCTTCTTCTCCATAGAAAGCGCCGTCTTTACGAGTGGCGTCTCATCATCCATGGAACCTAACACATCATGAGGAAACACACTAGAGGTAGAAGGTGAGTTGTTAGAATTTGAAATGGTCTCACATGACCTATCAACTACCTCTGTCAACTCATGTGGTGTATCACTCATGCCCTCAAAGTGTATGCACTCAATCTCACATATGGTGGAGTCACTCATCTCACATGCTCTCACACTCACGTGGGGTAAGTGGCTCTCATGCTCACATGGGATTGGTACCCTCTCATAACACATGCACATAGGGGTAGGCTCGATATCCTCAACTCCATACGCCTCCTTGGTTGAAGGGAAAATCCCATGCTCAACCTCATCATCCTTATCGCCTCCAAATGTGTGAGCCATAAGATTGGCATCATCACTCGCCTCCATTACCGAAGGGAAACTCCCATGCTCGGCTTCTCCAATTGACGCACCATCTTGGTCGCCGCCTTGGCAATCCCACATCACATGGCCATGTCCATTGCATATGGGGAATAAGAGGTCTTCATCGTGAAGGAGAGGGGAAAGTAGGCTTGTAGCATCATCATCATATATGGGATGGCCTTCTCTTCCTCCATCTTGTTGTAGGTCTTCATCTTGCCATGTGGGATCCCTTGTGGTGCTGGAACTTGATGTAGATACCACATGATGCATACTTGTTGAGGGCGCCATGGTGGTCTTGGCCTTGCATGTGTGATCTTGTTTCTTGTATCTCCGTCTTGAAGTAGCTAGACGCTTGGAGATCTTGTCGATGGAGGTCTTGAGATCTTGTAACCATTGAGAAGTAGCATGCTTGGACTTGTCGAATGTCGTATCCATGTCATGGAATAGATCATTCATGCCTTGCATATGTCTTGGAAATGTTGTGGTAGCACTTGAAGGAGACACCTTGTGATGTGCGCTCGCCGCCATATTGTGTGTGGGGAAGTCATCGCGCACTTGGAGTGTTGGTGTAGATGTTCTCTTCTTGTGTCGTCGTCTTGTAGCTTGTGTGGGTGCCAACTTGGAGGTTGAAGTTTGTTGACGATGAAGCTTACGACGTTCCCGCTCTTCATGTGTGGGATGACGTCGAAAGTCATTTGGATGCCTTGGCTTCTTGGCCTTCTCGCTTGATGGGGCATTGATGATGTCCTTCTTGTGGCGTTGTCTTGATGTTGAATGAGCCAATCTTGACTTTCCAACTTGTCGGATTTCTTGTCGTTGCACCATCTTGGGGTTGAAGGGAGTTGTCTTGTGTTGGCCTTGGCATTCTCCTTGAAGTTCCTTGGTCTTGAGCATGAACCATAGGACATATGATGTCTTGGCAATCGAAGCTTGGAGAGGAAGTTCTTGTAGGTGAGCTCATCCATGTCGGAGTCGAAGTAGTTGTAGAGCTCCATCTTTTCCCTCATGCTTGTGGAGTCATTGTCGGTGTAGTACTCCGTCATGTTTGTGGATGCGTAGTTGGTGTAGCACGGCTCCATCTCTTCATCCAAGCTCGCAGTGTCATAGTTGTAGTAGTGCTTCATGTCGTTGGAGCTCATGGAGTCGAAGTTGTTGTGGTTGGTGTGATGCTCCGCCTTGTCGATGATGCTTGGGGAGGAATAGTCGGTGTAGAGCTCAACGTCGTGGTCGTAGTAGTGGTGGTGATCCACCATGTCATGCTCGAAGTAGTGGCCATCCACCATGTCTTGCTTGTAGGAGTGGTGATCCACCATGTCGTGGTAGAGGTCACCCATGTCTATACCATTGTCGTTGTTGTAGTCGTAGTGGTCCATCATGTACTCTTCATGGTCATCATGGTCTCCATATGCTCCGCTCTCGCTACACATGGTTACTCACAAGCACACGTGTATATATAGAGTGTGAAGACCTAAGAACTCAAACCTCACCTTTCAGCAAGTATTGGAACTAGTGGACTATGCCAAGAGAAACCGATAACAAAAAGAATGAAGTGACTTGAGTTCGAAAGATCCAAAAAAGACGCTCCAAAACACACACGGCTTATGGGTGGATAGTTATGGAACGTGGAAAGCAAATGGAACAACCGGAAACCAAGATATTGTAATGTCAAGTAGAGAACCACAATGATCACAAAGCAACAACAAGTCAATCTCCAAAAGGTATAGAAACGCACGCACGGAGATAAATGGGACTAGTGCAACCAAAATGTGAGCTAAGGAACCAAATGATCCTAGCGAAGAAAAGCTCGTGTTGCACAAGTACAAGGAGAGCCGCCAGTTCGATTGCAATTTATTGGTGGGCTACAAGATTTGCACACAATGCAGCACCTACGAGATGTTCATCGATCTTGCGTGCTTCCTAAAAGTGGTATGGCAAGTGGTGGCTTCCTTTTTCTCTCTTATTCTTTCTCTTCTCTTCTCTCTCTTTTCTCTTCTCTCTTTTGCGTTTTCACTTTTTGCTCACTCACTTTGTGCCAACATATGAAACTATATGAATTAGCGCATACAACGGTCGCTTGAAAAATACACGGTACAAGTGTGCAAAGCCCAATCAATCATAGATGAACTAGCCTTAATAGGTAACGTAATCACAAGGTAGGTTGGCTCACAAAGGAATGGCAAGAGGGAGAAGATTCGGGATGATTATACCTCGCTCCGACGATCTTCACCCTATAGGCTGGAAATTTTCGTTCTTACTCACGAAATTAGGCTTCAATATATGATGGATCTCCTGCAGTAGTGATGTATATTATGTAATTTCCTACAAAACGAGCTAAAGATCACTCAAAATGGAGTCCCGAGTCAAAAGTTATGGCCAAAACGGTGATCGAACACGGCAGTTTTCTGGGAGGCCGGCCTGGGCCGGGCCAGAGGCCGGGTTTTCTGCGCGAGGCCGGGCGGCTCTGTTAGGGGGGCCAGCCTGGAGGCCAGCCAGGCCGGGCAACCTGCACATTCGAAATTTCGCGATTTTGGTCGCGATTTTGACTTTTTGTGGCGGAAAACTGCTCCGAAAATCACCAAATCGAAGGGGGAAAAAGTGAAATTAGGCCATGGGAACGCAAAGGAAGGTAGATCAACAAGTATAGCAGCGGGTCTATGGATCAAAACCTACCAAAACGCACTCAAATCACAGATTGATCCAAAAACAAATTGGAGCTATTTTTGGTGGAAATTTTCGAATTTAGGCAAAATCAAGAAAAAAATTGGGGGAAAGAGGGTGTCAAATCCGTGGCAACCTTGATCTTGATACTAGATGATATAGGCTTGGCCTCTAGGGTGGCCCGATCTTCACGGATTGACGCACGAGAGGTGGGGAAATTGGGAAGAACACGATGAACACGAAAAACACGATGAACTCACGCACACAAAAGGGGAGATAACTCGTGAAGCCTGTGAGGGATCGCAAACCCAAGTCAATAACACGCTAATTGGAACCGATTTCTCTCACCGACCGGTCCACCGATCCAACAAAAGCCACAAGGGGAAGGTTGGCAAGAACTACTGGAATCACGAGGTGAAAGAGTGGCTACTTGGAGAGATCTTGATATAATCAAATAGATGAATCTATGGAGTAGCCATGGATCCCATGGGGAGGTTCTCCATATGGGAGGGGGAGCACAAGGCCCAATTCTATCTCAAGTCAACTCATTCCTAGGAAGGAGGGGGAGGGGTCCTATATATATTAGTAGGGGGTAGGTAGAGGGATACAAGGGAATATTCCATGTCTCTGCGCGCAGGCAGGTAAGGCGCAGGGAAGCCGACCTGGGAGGCCGGCCTGGCCGGGCTGATAGGCCGGGCCGGTCTGTAGGGGCGCCGGCCTGAGGGGCGCAGGGGAACCGGCCTAGGCCGGGCTGCCAGGCGGACAGGTACCCGAGAGCGCCTGCCAGGCTGGGTCTTCAGGCTGGCCTTCTTGGCTAGCTTCCTCTTCGTCTTCTCGCTTCTTCCTCCTCTTCCACGCGTACACCTTGGACGGCCTTGAGTCCTAGGCTTCCTCGGCATCTCCCCTTGCATCCCCACTCGTCGACTCATACCTAGCAATGTACGGGGGTAGATGGTCAAGTAGTATACCGTCCAAAGGGGTACGAAATGGGTTATAGAAGAGGAATGGGTTCACCTTTTGAATCCATGGTGACTTGACATATGATGGAGTGTGAGACATGCCCAGTGGGATGGGTCGCGCTGCATCACCAACCAATCTATTGATCATCAACAATGGTATAAAGAATCTTAAAAGTAATAAAAAATACAAATAGGTCTTTAAACCACCTAGAGATGACTACGAACACTGAAGCGAGTCGAAGGCGCGCCGCCGTCCTCACCTGTCACTCGCTGTAGCCGGGTAAACCTTGTCGTTCGTGCTAAGCCCCCGAAAGACCAGCGCACCAAAGGAGTAACCATCACCAGGGATGACAATCGTAGATCGAAATAGTCAGACATGTAACCGCACGGACGAACACGAATGGGAGATCCGCCAGACTAACGCGTCCTTCGCCAGCGCTAGGCGCACCACCAGAGCGAAGATGGAACGGAAGGAGATTATTCTGACTTCAAAATGTAGCTGCCGTCTCACAATCTGAAAGAAGATATTGGACAAAAATCTAAATAAAGAACAGAAAAACCTCTCGCAGGCACGTCTGCGAGGCCTAAGGCCACCAGAGACTCCCGCGAGGGTACGGAAGCCTAGATGGATTTGTAGAGCAGCCTCACGGTCGCCTCCCCTCGCTGTTGTGTACATAGATGTACATTTATTTGTGAATGGAGGGAGTAGATGACACAAAGTGCAAGACACAATCGATCGACGGTCTCTTCCTAGTCTTAATATACCAGATCAAAGTTGCAAAATGATTGAACCAAAACAATAACACACTGCACACTGGCACATCACATGATTACGTACGTACATGTAGTGCATTCAAGGGAGACGGGTGTGCGAGCACAGCAGCCAGCCCAACAGGCGCGACGCGGCACCGGTTTGCCTGTACCGACCGACCACGCGACGGTGACCGGACAACCAGGAAGCTACGCACGCACGCACAGCCCTGCAACGCACACTCTGCATACTGTATCCCTTTGACAATGATCACAGCAGCAGCAGGTATGTATCCCCGAACAAGATGAGACTGCGTCTCAAGCCAGCACGTACGCTGAATGTTTCGTCAGCAAAGATCAAATCGGCCGCTAGGTTGTATTATTACATGTACTAGTACTATATATTATGTAGCACACGGTCAACTGTGTCCAAGTTATCATTGTGTTGTGATGGTCAGCTGTGTGGTGGGTGTTTGGGAGACACACGGCATCTCAGGATTATGATCGATGAGCATCTATGTAACCGCTCCATCATGTAAAACGTTCGTCACTCGTGGACTAGTCTGATAGTACCCAAACAAAATTTATGAAACTGTAACTAAGGTCGCCACGCATGAAAAGATGTAGGATGATGTCCCTGACTCCTGAACCAGTCGGACGAATTCAGAAATTGGCGTGTGCATATCCCTGCTGTATCTCGAGCTGTTTCAAAAAAGAAAAACAATTTACATCTAAGCGCTAGCCGAGCAGCCGACTAGCCGTTGCACGCCGACTTGACCCCGTCTGTCCCGAGCGCACGGCGCACGGAGATGAGTCGTGACCTCTCGAGATCTTTGAAGGTACTAGCACGGACAGAGTTGAAGATAGTACTCACTCCGATCCATATTAATTGGTGTTGAAGTGGATGTATTTAGACATATTTTATTGCTAGATACATCCACTTCAGTGCCTATTAATATGGATCGGAGGGAGTACTCCGAAAGGGAATATATCCAAGTTAATGCCAAAGTCAAACCCAATGTACAATGTAAATTCTACACGCATGTATTACTACTTCTTGAACGGGCAAAACACACGTGCATACGCATTGCAGGCGATGAAGCGGTGTCGCAGCCCCTGAATTGAACAGGGGATTTTGCTTTCTTCTTTTCTTTTGCCCGCGGTCGCTATCTTTAACAGGTCGTTTTACTTTTTACGGTAGCCTGTTCTCGGAAGTCGGAACCCATGGATCGATAGATACAGACTGCAGAGTCAGCTCGGGATAGTTACCTGATTGGCTGGCTGGCTTCTGTACAGGTATTTACAAAAACTACACGTTGTGGGGCAAATATTTACAGCTCTCACCAACTAGTCTTCTCTTTCTCACCGTGCACACGGACCTAGCTGCATGTGTCAATCGCCAAAAATGTTCGGCCACAGAACTGAAAATCTTGTAACAATACATCGGTTTACATCACGCGAGAAATTCGGTGGAGATTTACTAAAGCTTAGGGCATCTCCAGCCGTGTCACCCCCAGGGCCCGCCGTTTTGGGCCCGCCGCGGCGCCAAACGGCGCTAATCTGAAACCTGGGGGTAGGGCCAGCCCAACATTCGGCCTAAAATAATTCGAAAACTAAATTCGACGAAAGTTCATACAGTTCGACAGAAATTTAACTAAAAAACAGTAAACTAGGCGCAAATCCTCTACGGCTACTGCAGGCCAAGGCTCGCCGCAATCGCCTGGCTGTAGTTACAGTCGTCGTCGTCGCCCGAACCGCCGGCGTCCCACCTGCTCGTGCCTGCGCCGGGATCGCGGCAGTGCGGGTTGCTCGGCCCTGCGCCAGCGTCGCCCCACCTGCTCGCCGCGAGGGCGCGCTGGAGCTCGGCTTCTTTCTCGCTGTCGTGGTTGAGGACGACGTAGGGAACCTCCCTCGTCTGCGGAGGGAGAGGGACGCGGCGGTGGGCCGCATTGGCGGCAGCTTCCTGCTCGTGCTGCGCCTTCCGCTGCTCGGCCTCGGCGAGGAGACGGCGCTGGAGCTCCAGCTCCTCCTCGGTGATGTAATGTGCACCACGGACGGAGAATACCTGTGCAACGGAATAGAACATCCAACCGAGAGAAATTTTTATCATTAAAAATCTTTTTATTCCTACACAGCCAGAGCGACCATATAACGGCTAGCTCTTCTACCGTAAACATAGTATTAAACCTTTTATCAATTTCATTCAGCCAATTGCCAAAGATATTAGCAACTGATGTTGGAGGATAAAGGTTCGAAACCATTTGGATAGTTGACGATATAGACCGCGCAAATACGCACTCGAAGAATAAGTGTCTAATTGTCTCGTCTATAGGACATTAAACACACTTTGTACTCTCATGTCAATTACGCTTGACAAGATTATCTTTAGCCATTATGACACCCTTACGAAGTTACCATGCAAAGATTTTAATCTTCAAAGGTAACTTTATGCGCCATATTTTCTTCTTTTCAATATCCCCTTGCCAAAAAAATCTCGATCTGAAGTAGTCCAACCTTTTCAAGACTCCTTTGGGTAACTGGAAGAAGACTGGATTTATGAGAACCAATCTTCCACCTAGGGATAATAATTTTTCTTTTCAACTCGCCAACGTAATCTGCCGACGATCTTGAACATGTTTTCATTATGCATTAGTCAGTCTTTTATAGTGTATTGGGATACCCAAATACTGGATAGGAAATTGACCTTGCTCACATCCAAAAAGTTCGGCATATTGAGCAATTGCTTCCTGGGCTGCAAAAGCAAAACAATTCACTTTTATGAAAATTAATCTTTTAATCCAGATAATTGCTCGAAAGCTGGTAGAATTAACTTCAGATTCGTTACTTTCTGTAGATCATGATCCATAAAAAGAATCGTGTCGTCTGCATATTGAAGTATCGATAGTCCCCCATCCACAAGGTGAGGTACCAACTTTTCAACGAGGCCATTTTCTTTACCTCGTTCAATCATGATCGCTAACATATCCGCCACAATATTAAAAAGTATGGACGATAATGGATCACCTTGCCTTAATCCCTTTTTAGTCTGGAAGTATTTGCCAACGTCATCGTAGACTTTAACGGCAACACTACCACCATACACAAATTATGGATTATAGCACACCACTCCTCCGAGAAACCTTTCATCCTCAGAGTTTGTTGGAGGAACGACCAATTAATTTTATCATAGGCCTTTTCAAAGTCAATTTTGAAGATTACACCATCTAGCTTCTTGGTATGCATCTCATGAACAGTCTCGTGTAACACCATGACCCCGTCTAGGATATTCCTACCCTGCATAAAAGCAGTTTGTGTAGGTTTCACCACATGATTTGCCACTGTATTCATCTGAATGGTTGCAACTTTCGTAAAGATTTTGAAGCTAACATTTAGTAGGCAGATAGGTCTATACTGTCGTATCCTTTCTGCTTCTAGAATCTTAGGCAACAAAACGATTTCCCCAAAGCTTAGGCGAAACAGTTCTAGTTGACCAGCATGCAAGCATCCAAAACAATTCCAGTAAATCATCTTTGATGACATCCCAGAAATGTTGGTAAAACTCTGCCAGAAAACCATCCGGACCCGGTGCCTTATTGTGCTCCATTAAAAAGACTGCATTCCTAATCTCCTGTAACATCCCAAATTTTGCTACAATAGGGTTGTGGTGTTGACTTCATGGCATGGCATGCATGAAAATTTTGAACTAAGTTTTACATTGAATTTAAATTAAAACTTGTCCAAAAACCACTTAAAGTGGTCACCCAAATTTTGAATTAAAATCATTTTCAAATTTGGCAAACCAAGATATGGTTTTGTTGGAAATTTTATGAGGTTTCCAAAAACTATTTTTGCTAATTTTTCTGTTCACAAAAAGGCCCTCAAAACAATGTTTTATGTTCAGTTTTAAACCTCAGAAGGACCTTCCTGTAGTTTTCAGCTTTTTCAGGGGGGTTTTCATAAAACGGGCCTTTTGTCTCTTCTTCCTCCGGCCAGAAGGACGGAAGGCCGCCGACGGAGCCTTCGCCACGTCCTTCTTCGACCCGCACTGATAGGAGGCCGAGGAGGGTGTCGTGCCCTTCTTCTTCTCCTCCTTCTCACTCGCCCCATCCCTCGCTCTCTGTATCTCCCTCGCTAGAAGAAAACCCTAACCCTACCGAAGCAGCCGCCGCTCGCCGCCGGTGTTCCGGCCATCTGCGAGCCCCGCCGTGGTCGCCCACCTCGCCGCCATGCCCTCATGTCCCTCCACACCTACTCACGCTCGTCGAGACGCCCGGGAGGAGCCAAATCGGGCTCTCCTCTCCAGCTCCGGCCGGTGACCGCCTCGGTCGATTCCGGCGCCGCCGCTGCTCCTCCGGCCTCTATGACCCCTTCCCTGCACTCAGGGTGAGCCGGCGGTCCTCCAGGACCTCCCCCTATCCTCCCTCCCCCTCCGTAGCAGCATGTCCCCGTGAACCTCCGCCCGCCGCCGCGCCATGGTCGCCGGCGAGGAATTCCGGTGACCACTTGGTCACCCACCACCACCATTTGGCTCGTCGTCGTTCCTACTACGCGACTGTGCCCTTCGATTCGAGTTCGGAGCATGTAATCTCCCGGGCTTTGCTGACATCACAATGACGTCAGCCCGACGTCATATATCTTGTTTTCGTTCTATCAGAAATGTTTAAAAAATCCCAGAAATGAATTAAAATGGAAAGTTTAATATCTCTCAAATTATTAATCAGAAAAATAAAATAAAAGTATCGAAGTGTTCGGAAAAATATAATCTATCTGTATATATCATGCTCCGAACTTTTATTTCTGATTTCAAACGAACAATGTCATGAACTGGTTACAGAAATTACCACCATGTCATGGTGAAATTATCTTCCATTCCACATTTACACAAATCTTGTAGCTCCACAAAAAATTGGTGCTCTAAAACACTAAAACAGATTAGGTGTCCTAAAAAATTTGTTGCCCTAAAAACACTAGTAGAATAGAAAATTGGGGGGGGGGGGGGGGGGGGGGGTAGGTATAGGATAGGGTATCGGTGCTCTAACCTTGATGAAAAAAAAAAGGAGATTCCGAAACCGAAACTCTACACTCCTAGGAGAATTCTTCAATACAATGGGACAAAATTCATGCTCTCCAAACAGAAGCTTTGCATTCGAAATCGTCTAAGAGCTGACCTGCTCGTAGGCAACCGGTAGTATAAACTAAGCCGAGACGGTAGCCATTGTTGCATTTGCATTACACACTCTACGTACAGACCGAGACAGGGAGTAGATAAATAGGGGCACATGATCCGCGGCCCCATCCCCATGTGTTCTCCGCTCTCCTTCTCTTAATTGCAGCTCTGTCTCGACACTGCCCCGTTTCCCTCTCTTCCGTCGCATCTCCTCCAACAATACAATCTCCCTCTCTACAGTACAGGTACAGCCCGTTCGCTCGAGCTCGCCTGCTCAAATCACCACTTCCATCCGTTCGAACCGTGTGGGGTACTGTACAATGGGCAGGAAAGGCCTCACCTCCATCTTCTCCAAGCTCCCCGCTGGCGCCGACGAGTCCTCCCCACCGTGGCCGTGGCCGTCGTGTCGGAACCCCCAGACCGCCTCCTTCCGCGAGGAATACAGGCGCCGGCCATGCAGCACCGCCGCCGCGGCCGTCAGCAGGAACCCCGCGGCGCTCATCCGCGGCGGCGCCGGGGAAATGTTCAAGACGGTCAACTCCGTCTACCAGCTCGACTACTTCTCCGCGGACGGTTCCTGCTTCGACGACGAGGAGGAGGAGGAGCAAGGGGCGGTGCTGGAGCTGGACGACGACGACGACGGTTTCTCGACGACGACCGCGTCGGAGGAGTGGTCGGAGGCGGTGATCCGCAGCCTCGGCCGGACGTCCACGGACCGCTTCTTCGTGGACCCGGGCCCGGCGTCCAACTCCATCCTGGCTCCGTCGCCGGGGAAATCGGCAGCAAACGCAGCGGTGACGGCGTCCGAGGAGACGGCGGCGTCGGAGCCGTCGTCGCTGGTGGAGGAGAGCGTGGCGGTGGCGGTGGACTCGGAGGACCCGTACGCGGACTTCCGGGCGTCGATGGAGGAGATGGTGGCCGCGCACGGGCTGCGCGGCTGGGAGGCCCTGGAGGAGCTCCTGGTGTGGTACCTCCGGATCAACAGCAAGCACAACCACGCGCTCATCGTGGGCGCCTTCGTCGACCTCCTCGTCGGCCTCGCCACGCCGCAAGCCTCCTCCGCCGCGCCGACCACCACCACCACCGCGACGACGATGACGACGACCGCTACTACCAGCCGCAGCAACGGGAGCAGCAGCAGCAGCTCCAGCACGTCCAGCAGCACCTGCGGCTGCGCGGCCACTCCCGCCACAGCAACGGCGGAGGAGCAATGCGGCGGCCGGAGCGCCGACGCCCTGCGCTCGCCCGCTTCGTCGTCAGACAACGAAGGCCTGCACGACAAGGAGGAGGAGGAGGAGGACGTCGTCGGCGACAAGGCAGGTGACGACCGTAGTAGCATCAGCGGTACACATTAGCCGCTCCTTGATTGCTTAACCGGCAAATGTTTGCGGTCAATTGAGGTGTCAAAATTACTGTGGACGGCCGAGTTTGATTTGCGGCCCACTTGGAACGCCATAATTTCACCAGAATTTGTTTTGGCCGTTCCCACGCCACAAATTCTCGTGAAATTTTGGCCATCCACACACACAATCGGAAGAAAAGCTTCGTGTTCAAGTTGGATAAATTTCTTCTTTCAATTAATGTCGATATAATCTGGGGGTGGGTCGGAGGGATCCAATGTTTGTCACATTAATTGCAGTGCCTCTGTAGATAGGGTACGTAGTAGGAGTTGTACCACTACTCTGAGAGTCTGAGTACACCAAATGAAATGAATACTTGTAGCTGAAGCTTAAACAACAGTTCATCCATGAGTTAATCACTGCTACTGAGTGCTGATGAGGCACCGACCGCCCTGCTAATGCTAACGTGAATCTGAAATAAAGTTGCATACGCGCAGAGCGACATACTGGTAGGCAGGGCAGGGCAGGGACGTATTTAATGTCCCGCCAGAACCCAATCAATTACTCCTGCATGTGCCTGTGTACACCAGATGAACATCTCGTAATAGGACTGACCGATGTGGTTAGGCCGGAGCCTAATTGCGGTGGTCTCCGGAAAACACCCACTACGAGCGTACGACAGCAGCAGAAAGCCACTGTGTACTGAGTAGGCGAGAGAGACCGACGGTACGCCGATGACATGTCGCCGTCGATGGTAGCGAGCGTGTGTTGATGGCTGCGCCGCGAATTTAAATGCGACCACGCTCCTCTCCTCTCCTCGCTGTATTCCGTGCATTCCCACGCTTCCCCTCCACAACATACTATGAATGGAGTCATGTACTTACAGGTGGTCTCGATTTTATCAGAATTTTGGACGCTTCTTCTTTTTCTGCTATCCGATTGTTTTGGCATATATAACCCAAGCGAAAATATGTCACGGTGACCTGTGCATCCGAGGATGTATCCTTTGGTTCCTGACAAAATGCCCAAATGGTCGATGAATCCACCACCGCCCGAATACTAAGTACGCACTTCAATTTTTGTGGAACGCCGACACGGTCAAACCACAAGCTCGATCGTCTGCTAAGCTAGTGCTTTCCAATCGATCCCCGTGTAGCAGCGGAAGGGAACCGAGAGATTCTCCCATGGGATAAAGTACGCGCGCTTCCACTGCGCACCGCACAGCAGAGTCCGTGGCCGAACCTTCTAAACCGTCTGCATCTGCATCTGTCTCCGCGATGCATCATGCGTGCGTGCGTGCTTTTCTCTCATTTTAAGGTACCCGTTTACTGCCTTATTTTGCGTTGGCCGAGACTGACCAAAATTTTGCCAGTGGCACTTCATATGATACTCATTTACTAATACTACTCTAGTACTCCGTAGTGGACCATGCTCTATTGGATCGAGATAGGGATGCTACCAAAGAGGTGTGCCCGTGCTAGCCAATGGTACGTGAATTTTTACATAAATAACCTTTTGGCGGCGCACAAAATTCACACTTTAAAATTCCGAAAAATATCAACGCCCTCCACCAAGGTGTTATGCTCTATGGCTCAACGCCCCAGATCCGTGGCGTTATTGACCGTGCCACCGTGGACAGGACCGTCTACGTGGCAGCACGCATAACGCCCCGAGCCAAGGCGTTATGCGTCTTAACGCCTTGCTCGGGGGGCGTTATGCTCCTTAACGCCTCCATCGGGGGCGTAATACTCCTGAATAAGTCAAACGCTTCGTCCCGCGCCACTCCCAATTCCAAAACGGTTCCACTCCACACTACTCTTCCCTCCTCTTCTCCTCTCCATATCCCCTCTCCAATCCACCCCAAATCGAGTAGATCGGAGGAGTTTGGCTTGAGATTTGGAGATCTAAAGGTATGTCCCCCTCTTCTCTCCTCTTTTTCTTGGTTGAAATCATGGATTTTTGTGATTCTAGTTGATTCCCTCTCCTAGT
Organism: Alopecurus myosuroides; assembly: GCA_028641055.1. Classification (NCBI taxonomy): domain Eukaryota; kingdom Viridiplantae; phylum Streptophyta; class Magnoliopsida; order Poales; family Poaceae; genus Alopecurus; species Alopecurus myosuroides. The sequence continues at coordinate 316,216,154 of CM054057.1, read as the reverse complement.
TCATTCTACTTCATCTTCCCCGTTGTTGTTCATCCCAGTCTAGGTCATCACACCCTAGTTCATCAAACCCTAGTTCCATGAAATCTAGGAAATCCCCATCCTAGTTGATGTTAGGGTTGAATCTCGGCCAATTTAGCATGTAAATAGTTCCATGTTGTCTTTGATTGTGTTTGGAATCAAATTTAAAACCATAGTATGGAAATCCCCACCCTAGTTTATCTAGCAATAGTCTATTTGAAACCCTAGTTTATCTTTGTTGTAGTTTTTGTTAGCATAGGTTGTGCATTTTAAAATGTCAGTGCATATTAATTTTGAAACTAGTTATATTAATTTTCTTATTGATTATTGACTAGTGCATTTCGAAACCCTGGTTCATATTGATTTTTGTTATAGGTTGTATAGTGATTGTTAAGATGTTTCCATTTTTGTATAGTGATTGTTGTCGATTTTCTTATTGATCATCATATTGAAACTTAGTGCATTTTTGTTATAGGTTGCATTTAGAAACCCTAGTTATATTAAAAAAAATTAAAGATGTTTCCGTTTTTGTATAGTGATTGTTGTGGATTCTCTTATTGATCATCATATTGAAACTTAGTGCATTTTTGTCATAGGTTGAATTTAGAAACCCTAGTTATATTAAATTTTGTTAAGATGTTTCCATTTTTGTATAGTGATTGTTGTGGATTTTCTTATTGATCATCATATTGAAGCTTAGTGCATTTTTGTTATAGGTTGCATTTAGAAACCCTAGTTATATTAAATTTTGTTAAGATGTTTCCATTTTTGTATAGTTATTGTTGTGGATTTTCTTATTTATCATCATATTAAAACCTAGTTCATTTTTGTTATAGGTTGCATTTAGAAACCCTAGTTATATTAAATTTTGTTAAGATGTTTCCATTTTTGTATAGTGATTGTTGTGGATTTTCTTATTTATCATCATATTAAAACCTAGTTCATTTTTGTTATAGGTTGCATTTAGAAACCCTAGTTATATTAAATTTTGTTAAGATGTTTCCATTTTTGTATAGTGATTGTTGTGGATTTTCATATTGATTATCATATTGAAACTTAGTGCATTTTCTTATTGATTATTGAGTAGTGATATGAACTAATTATATTAACTATGATGTTCTAAATTTGTATAGCAATGGCGAGACCTTCCCGGTGACGCGGTGCGCGTCTTGGCGGTGGGCGTGCCATCCCCGTCGAAGAGGTCGCAGTTGTACCACGTGGCCTTGGACGTCCACGTGGATCGCGTGCAGCCCCTGGACATGGTGGTCGCTTAGCTATCAAGGAGGAGGCGGAGGCGGAAGCGGCTCCCGCCCGTAGACGTGGACACAGACGTGGACGTCCACATGGACGCGGAGCACGGCGGGGAGCACATGTAGGGCTTGGACGTGGACGCGCAACATGTGCACCGTGTGGGCGTGGGCGCGACGCTGTTGCTGCAGAGGAGGAGTCTTCGGAGGAGGATGATGGTCAGTTCATACCCGAGTTCTACGTCATGTTGTTCCAGCCACTACGGAACAGGCTTCGTCTGTCGAGGAGGATTTCGCAGGTACTCGAGGGCAACGGGCCCTTTAGGTTCCGCCTCCAGTTGGAGGGCTGCACCAACGGCTACATCGAGGCGTTCCTGCAGTGGCGTGGCGAGGACTTCTACCTGCGCCAAGGGTGGGGGTAGTTTCAGCGCATGCACAATCTGGATGTGGGCAACATGGTCACATTCAGGTACATCAACGACGACGGGTGGACGTGCTGGAGGTGAAGATCTTTGACGGCACCCTAGTCCGCCCCCTTGCTGCCAGGATAGCTCGGATGAGATTTAACATCCCAGTGTTTGGGAGGTTATAAGGATCTAAATATAATATGATGGGGGGACGATAACCCGGTATGCCAAACTCCAAGGAGTAACCCGGCCCAAAGGACGGCGCATAGGGCCCGGTTAAGGATAAGGAAATCTGTGAAGGCCCAAACTTGTAGGCCCAGTAACCCGGGTTGTGGGTTACGGTAGGAGAAAGTTAGGGTTTGTGCGCCGGGTCCGGGTTGGATTCAGGATGCGCCTTGGAGAGTAAGCCAGGGGGGGCGGGTGCTTTATAAACCGACCCCCAGGTCTAGTCTAGGCAGAGATCTAAGAAACCCTAGCAATATTGTGTGATATCGAGCATCGAGTGTAATCCCAGAGTTGTGTTATTATATCAAGATCGGAGACTCGGCGACTTTGATTGCCGGCTACCAGATCGAATTGCACCATGTTTTCCTCTGAGCTAAACCCTCTCCCAAATACCTGTGTCGTCTTGCCCCAAGATCAGTTACCCCCGGTAACATCTGCCGTGATTATCCCACGACAGTTGGCGCCCACCGTGGGGCCTGCGTCCAAAGGTGTTTACATCACGGGAGAAGCTCGGAAGGGCATGGAGAATCTTGTCATCGGCGAAATCTACATCGACCACGAAGGAGAAAAGGTGGTGGACGATTCCGGCTGGGGGCCGGAGTCGGATCACCTCGAAACCGGATCCGTCGTGACAATCGGCCGGATCAGCGTCTTCATCGGTATGGTATGTGCTTCCAATTCGATCCCTGACAACGTTGGATCTGATTCTATGCCAGGAAAAGCCACGTCTATCCGATCAGATGATGAAGAATCGACTGGAACGACATATCCGGCAGAAGAACACATCGCGGAGTGGGAACAGCTGGAGGAGCCGGCATGGACCCCACGCGACCGGGCCGAAGGGGAAGATGATACCGGGTCTATCCTGGATCTACTGGAAAACCGGTATGAGGAGAACGGTGAGGAAGAACAGCCTGAATTTACACCGGATATCGTACGCCGAGTTGCAGTCTATGCGCCCCCCGCGGCCAACCAAGGAAACACAACCGCGGCATCAGTTGGGGCGGCTCAGGCAGTGACCCAGCAACAGGGCGCGGCTAACGGAGACCCGATCTTGACCCGGGTTGATGGAGAGTCGGCGTCAGTAACCATTAGAGCAGCGGATGAGGAGTTGCATGCAAACACGTTCGGATTCTTAGAAAACCGGACACCAGGGGCGGGTCCTTCGAACCCGCGCCACCCGGCCTTGTTCGATAACAATCTGATTCTAGACCCCACGGTTCTCGCAACGGTTATCACTCCGGAAAACGCAGCAGAACGCGTCAGGGATCTGGATGTGGCTCGCCGTGCGCTGGTACAGCAAAGAAGGCAGGTAGAAGCGGAAAGGCAAGGGATGGCCACGCGGCGGCGTGAGTTAGATGCATTGGAAACCCGGCTCCGAGCGGAAACGTCTAGACTACATCAAAGGCACCACACCAGGTTACCAGCAATGGGCGGGGTTATCAATCCGGCTAATTTATTTGTTACACCTCAGGACTAGCCGATACCAGCGATGAACCAGGGAACCGCACCCCAACAAGTGACAACAGCGACACATCCAGCAAATGAGCGGACCGGGTTACCCCCACCACAAACTAGAATCGCGACCGGCAACGATCCACCACCACCGCCACCATCACGGTTCCGTACACCAGCCGGCCACTACAATAACCCCATGGACAATGTATATGCAGCGACACTTGCGTTGAATCAAATCCCTGTGGGAGAGTCGCCCCACGCAGAGAAGACTCGGCAAGCCATCGATCTGTTGCACACGGCGGTGGCACAGCAAGCCAATTATCCGGATCACAGAAGCGGTATGCACGGGACGCCATACGTCAGTCAGCAGCAAGGGAATATCCAAACAAGTTCGGCGCGGCGGAGGGAAGAGCAGCAGCAAATGCCGCCTCCTCCCCGCACTCAGGCAGCATCAGCAGCACAGGCCGTCGTGGACAGTTCTAGGGCTCGGAGGGCCGCGGCCGGGTCTGCAGCGCATGGACTTCCCGCAGCACCGTGCCCAGCCGCGCCCCCCGCGGCATCACACGTTTCTAGAGCAAGGCCGGCTTCAATCGTTCTTGCGGGACCCAAGTGTCTCTCGGACAATATTAGAGCTGAACCTTACCCGGAAAAATTCAAAGAGCCAGGGAAAGTAGTGAATTATGAGCCAACTATGGATCCTGAAACATGGCTAAGCAGTTACGAAATGGCAATGTCAATTCGCAACGCGTCCGAGAACCTCCAAGCCAAGTTCATGTATTTGATGATGTCGGAAGGAGCAGCAAAATTGTGGTTCACCAATTTACCAGAGGGATCGATCAAGTCTTGGGAGGAATTGAAGACCGCGTTTGTCAAACACTTTCACGGGACCTGCAGGAAATTATTCACTATTGATGATCTAGAGCGATGCGTCCAGAAGAAGGGAGAATCGGCGCGCAGTTGGGTGCGCCGGGTTATGGAGATACTTCACTCATCCACGGATATCCAGCCCAAGGATGCACTACAGGCCATGGCAAAACGTGCAAGTATATACCTTTAGTGCAAAAGTTAACTCGCATGAAGTCCAGTCGAAATGCGTCGGAAGTCACAATGGGAGAATTGATGGATGCGTGCAACAAACACGCCGCGACAGATACTACAGAAGAAGAAGCTGATGACAAGAAGGCAAAAGCAAACACAAGCGGTAATGGAAGAACCGGCAACGGATCAGCATCAGGTAACAATGGAAATAGCCAGAACAAGCGCCCTTTCGAAGGAGGCTCCGAGTTTGTCGCCAACACAGAAGCCGGGTCTTCGAGGCCAGGAGCAGAAGGAAATTTCAATGCAAACCACAATGGAGGAAATTATCAAGGTCCACCAAGGCCGGGTAGCAATTGGGACATATTCAGGATGGCATGCCCGAAGCACAGCAGGAATGGCAGGCCAGCTAACCACTCCCTAGAACAGTGCGCCGATTTACAAAGATGAAAAAATGAGGAAGTGCACAGAGCTATGCGAGGTGCAGGACGGGGAGGAGGACCGGGTCCAGGGGCAAACCCGGGCAACGGCCCACCCCCGGCCGGTAATCCGGCGGCTGGAAATCAAGGTAATAACCAAGGGGGGCAGGAGGTTTCCAGGCTAACCCCAAACAATTGGGTCAATATCATGTGCATACCACAGGAGGCTCTAACAAGGACAAAAAGATACTGAAGCAAGCGGTCAACTCAGTTTCGTTAGCCGTCCCGAGATACTTGAGATGGTCAGAACAGGAGGTAACATGGAGCAGAAGGGATCACCCAGAAAGAGTGGAGCACCCAGGAGTCTTGGCACTAGTAGTCGCGCCGCAAGTCAATGGGTACGAACTGAAAAAGGTTTTAATGGATGGTGGAAGCAGCATCAATATACTGTATTGGGAAACCTTCCTACGCATGGGCCTCAAGGAATCTCAGCTGCAAAAAAGCTCAACAGTTTTTCATGGGATAGTGCCGGGTCATTCAGCATGCCCCGAGGGAAAAATCGCATTGGAGGTAGCCTTTGGAGAGTCAAAGGATAACTATCGAATTGAGTGGCTTACCTTTGAGGTAGTGAAATTGCGCAGCCCTTATCACGCGCTATTTGGAAGGCCGGCTTATGCCAAATTCATGGCTAGGCCGTGTTACGTATATCTACAGCTAAAAATCCCGGGTCCCAAGAAGACCATTACCATACATGGAAATCGAGACATAGCAGCTGAATGTGACGAAGGAGATGCAGCAATGGCCGAGCAGGCCTGTAGAAAAGAAGAACTCAAGCATTACCGGTCTCAAGCAGACCCGGAGGATAGAGCCACATAAAAAAGGCCGAGTACTGAAGGTGAAAGAACAAAATCCAAGGTAACGCAAGATGCTAAAATGGTGGCCTTAATCGAGGATGATTCCCCCAAGCAATCCGCTGTAAAGGAAGAAGCTACACGGCCACTCACAACCAGCCAAGTCATGGGAACACCCCACCCGGGTTGGCTAGCAAACCCGGTACTCATCGGGAAAAGGTCGAACATATGGAGAATGTGCATTGGTCAAGCCAGACTGGGACCAGTGCTTATGAAGAACTAAATAATGTAACGGGCAGCAGGTTTCAGACACGCTCTTTTCCTACCCAGGGTACCTAAGGGGACTGGAAGGTTTTTAATGAGGCGGCCTGCTGATCCAAAATTTCTAGTATCAATAAAGAGATGGTTATCAAGTCCTATATCATTACATCCTGATTACAAGTAAGTAGTATCCATGCGACATCAGTAATTCAGTATCATTAAAAGCATCAAGTGCATGTAGGTCTTGGGGGTTGGTTGCTCAAGTGACCAACCACTAACCTGAAAGACCCGGCCTTGATGCCTATAAGTTATAAGGGCCGATTATTCGCAAACGAGTACGGCTGCAATCTTATAACTGGACAAAGAAGCCAAATTTTCTTGACTTTTCTTACTTAAGCTCGATGTGACTCGCACTAAAGTGGCATGATTCGTTCGCTTACGATTACAATCAGCCATGAAGCCCAATGGGACTTGCCTGACACTGTTCTCGTATGGATGTAACAACATGGTATCCACGCGAAAGCCGGCTTACAGTACAAGATAGTCAAAAGGGTCATCTAAACCATAAGTTTATGCAGAGTACAAGGCTAAAAGCCGGAAACTCAACAATTATCAAGCATAACTTCAGTATTCACACGGAATGGCTTTAGGCTTGCGACTCGGTAAAAGATAATTTGTTCTCTGAGAAAGGCCACACCCCCATGACTCGGACTTTGGGTCATGGGGACTGGGGGACTTCGAAACAGAAACAAACTACTTGGCTATCGCAGTTCGAAAAACCTCACCATCCGAGTCTTGGGGACTTAAAGAAAAAGTCCACGTATCAAAGCCCCTGGTACTCGGAAAACCGAGTCTTCCGAAGGGAGCCAAAATAGAGAATTGGGTATCGAGAAAAAGTTCAAAGAATAGGCAAGCAATACGGTTATCAAAAGACCAGAAAAGCCGCAAAGTATATCACGGGCTAAAAAGTACGTTACAAGGTACGACAGCAGTATCAGGAGTGCACAGGCGCACCATTAAAAGCATAACAGTGTGATTACAAAGCATTACAAGGTATTATGATAATACGGCTCTATTCGGCCTCCTGAGTACGGCCTTCCGGGTCTGAGTCCTGGGTTTGCTGCTTAGCCTTCCTGGCACCCTTACCCGGACTCATTGCATCAGGGCGGACTAGTGGAGGGACGGCTGGTGTAGAGGCAGACGGGCCCGATTTTAACTCGGCCTCCCTCTTCGCAGTCGCTTCCCTCTTCCTGGCCGAGCTAGAAACCCACTTCTCCAAGATATCAAAAGGCGGGGGCGCGTCCTCCGTAATAACTTTGCCATCAGCGTCATATGCACTCATAATCGTATTTAGATCCAAGCTATCAGCCAAGGCGGTAGCTGAGGGGCGCACTGCGGCTTGTATGGCTTTGAAATCCTTGGGTGTAAATTTGGAACCGTCAGCCTTGAATTCGGGAAACCCGGATGTTACCTTTGCCGGGTCAAGCTTTGGAAAGAGCCTTGGCCAGAGTAAAAGCCCGGGTCATTCCAATTCGGCATGATGAGCGTTTCCAGATTTCAATCCACCCAGGCACAGTAGAGCAGGCTTGAACGAGATTCTATTCACCCGGATATACTTCCGTAGGCCACTTCACAGCATCCAATATAAATTTTGTGCCGGCAAAGAAGGTCCGGAGTATAATCTTGAGGGTTTTAGCCTTGGTAATGGCATTTTCCTCTGGGGCCGCAAGGTTGGCACCTGCAGTCGTAACAAAAGAAAGAGCGTATTAGTAATCCCGAGTCTGTTATAATAAATTAAAGACATGAAGCCAATCAGCAGCAGAAAACTTACTGAGCAAGATCTGATAAGTATCGGAAACCTGGTCCGATAGTTTCTTCAGTTCGGTCTGAGCGGCATTGCACTTCTTCTTGTATTTGGACACATCTTTCTTCAAGGTTTTCATGTCATCCTCAAGGATTTCCCTTCGTTTCATCTCGGCAAGAAGAAGTTGCTCGGTCCTCAGTAAAGTTTCATCAGACCGGGTTATCTGTGCCTGTAAGGAGCAAGGAATGCAAGTATTAGTTGGATTGTATGGAAAGCCGAATGTGGTGTAAAGTACCAAGCATCACTTTTGCAAGTCATACTTGGAACTTGGGGACTAGGTATGCAATATGAGATACAAAGTGTCCTTACCTGATGCTCTGCAGCCATGCGCTCCAAGATCTGGCTCTCCGAAGCCTTCATAGTAAGGAGAGTGTTCATCAACTGATCAAAAGTATCTCTACTCGTATCAGAAGACCCGGGGCCTTGGAAATTCCGGGAAGGAGCTTTCTTCTTAGTAGGAGGCGGAACCCGGGTCATCCGTGTGTCGGAATCCGACGCTCCTTCTTCTTCACCCAAGACGGTGGTTTTGTTCTTCTTGCTTGCATGGGAAGCAATTGGATACTCGGCTCCTTGCGTGTCCGGGTTTGGCGGCGACGCTTGTTTTTCACCGCTGGACGCGGCTGTAGTCTTATTAGCCGGGCTCCCCTTACCCGGGCCCTCGGTCTCCGTTTCCTCTTGATCGCTGACAACGACCGTGGCCCTATAAGGTGTTGTCAGTCAGTAGTTAAATACACAGTCAAGAAAGGGTGATGAAATATGGTGGAACATCAGGAAAGGGATCTTACCCGGTATTCACCGCAAAGTCACAAGGAAATCCATCGCTGGACTCGGGAGAAGCTGGAAATTATCAAGTTAGATGTCATGTGGGAAATGTTTAGTACGGAATTGGGTCCAATGTCAAAGACACGAAGGCCGCAGTGACTAAGGATATCACGGAAAAAGGGGTGACCCGGCGGTCGGAAACCCCGGGTCACATGCTCCACGAAACAGATTACCTCATCTTTTGTCGGGGTAGGCCGGGTCTCCTTACCCGGCACCCTCCACTGGATACCTTCTTGAGGAGGAAGAACTCCCAGCTCCACCAGCTCCTCTAACTTGGCCTTTGTGACCGTAGATCGCGCCCAGTTGGCAGATATGGAGTTGGTGGCTTTAGCCTTGGTTGGAGTTTTCCCCTGCTTCTTGGGAGCCATGTGGTTGAGCTGCAAAGTACAAGATAAAAGGGGATTAAGGCATGGAAGTTGTGAGCCGGCCAGGTACAGGCCGTGTAATATTGAGATATGAAAAATTGCGAGTGATCCGGGTGTTAGCTCGCAGAGCAAAGTTCGAAATTACCCAGGTGTCAAGTGTTATGGCAAAAATTATGGGATCTAAATGGTGAAGAAGTTTTTCGGAGACAATGGACGGCTGCTTAGGCACTTAACGTGAATGGGAAGAACTAGAAAGGAAAGGCCCCGCTGGGTGATTGATGCAAAGGCGGAAATTCTGGGTAGTTCGAGCCTAGATTGGAAGTTCTATCTCCAGATTTGTGGCAAGAATAATGATTGCGGGTAGTAGGAGAGTGGATTGGAGTACGCACTTTATCCTTTGGGCAAGCTAGAAGAGATTATGGGTAGCCTAATTCGGCATAGCCGAGAAATCCGTGGCGGGCTAACTTGGATCTAATCTGAGGTAAAATCAAAAGTTGCAAGGGCAAATTAATAGGTGCAAAAGGTGTACCGGAGGAGATCTGAGGGAAGCCTTGCGGAGGCAGATGGCGCAGGCCTGGTGTCCCTTCGCGGTTCTTGATGGGCCGGATGAGGATTCGCCGGCGGATCTTGGCGACGGCGCGGGGCGAGCAGTGGCGGAGCGCAGCCTCCGGCCGACGAGCTCCGGTGATGCGCGCGGAATTTCCGTGATGGCGCTCAGTGAGAGAGAGAGCTCAGAGGGAGAAAGGAATGGAGTGGGGGAAATGAGCCGTTAGGGTTCGGGTCACCCCCAAGGGGCTTATTTATAGTGCGAATGGATAAACCTAGCTCAGTGAGCAGGGGCCAGGAGTCACGGAAATAAACGGCTATTAATTTGAGTTTTGGCGAGATATGCGCCAAATAACGTGCAAGGCATCTGGATAAAAGGAAGAAGGAAATCAACCCCGCGATTTCAGGGTCGATTATCGAGTGCAAAATCTTGGCATTTTGGGATTTTATTTGGGAGAGTAAGTTGGGTAACTGGGAAAGAGCCGGATTACTACATGGCCACCATGGAGTAAGGCCTAGCTAACTGTCAAAACATCTTAACCCGGCCTCTATATGCCCGTGCGTTTGACATCTTTGCAGGGAATAGCAAGCGCTTCAAGGAGGATCCATGAAGCCCAGGCTATTCTGGGGACTACTGATGGGGGGACGATAACCCGGTATGCCAAACTCCAAGGAGTAACCCGGCCCAAAGGACGGCGCATAGGGCCCGGTTAAGGATAAGGAAATCTGTGAAGGCCCAAACTTGTAGGCCCAGTAACCCGGGTTGTGGGTTACGGTAGGAGAAAGTTAGGGTTTGTGCGCCGGGTCCGGGTTGGATTCAGGATGCGCCTTGGAGAGTAAGCCAGGGGGGGCGGGTGCTTTATAAACCGACCCCCAGGTCTAGTCTAGGCAGAGATCTAAGAAACCCTAGCAATATTGTGTGATATCGAGCATCGAGTGTAATCCCAGAGTTGTGTTATTATATCAAGATCGGAGACTCGGCGACTTTGATTGCCGGCTACCAGATCGAATTGCACCATGTTTTCCTCTGAGCTAAACCCTCTCCCAAATACCTGTGTCGTCTTGCCCCAAGATCAGTTACCCCCGGTAACATCTGCCGTGATTATCCCACGACATAATATGTGCATTTGCAAAGCATGCATCTAAAAGTACGGGAAATTTTGGCGCGAAAGTTTAAACAAATTAAAGTGACCAAAGTTTCACCTGACATGATGAAATAGGTCTAGTTCATCTAGTCAAGAGTACATTTGGAATGATCTTTATAACAAGTATCTTGGGAAACTAAATCATCTGGTTACATAAACCATAAATTGGTTTTGACCAACACAAACTCTCAACAACCTTAACCACAAATCTATAAGTGACTTGGGACAATTCACTAGGTATCTAGAACTTAAAGAGGGGTGAGTATCCAAATCCCATAACTGATAATCATACTTTCATAAATAAGCAATATACAACTTAACCATCATATCAACAGAGATGTTATCACCTATAAAACAACAACTCCCTAAGTTATCAATTCATTTCCACAACATCTCTATAAATCATCTCATAACTATAAGGTGAACCATCACAAGTACATAAAAAAGAATAAATAGAACACAAGTAATACATACAGGGGGTAACTCAAAACCCACAAGTGGAAAATAATATAATAATTGTATTAACATATTTATCGAATATGTACATATCTCATCAGTCATAAAAGAAGTATCAACAAGAAGAAATTAATCTTCTTCAACTACTGATAAACCCTGATCATTACATATGATATTCCCAAATCTCTATATCTGCATTAGGAATAACAAAGTCAATAAAGTGATGAATATTAGCAGATCTTTAACTTCTATGCCTTGTCAAGCCCATCAGAAATGAGAACTCATAGTAATATCTTAAATGTAAATAATTATCAAGAATTAATTAATAACAAGCAATTGCATCCACATGTGTTGATATGTGGAGGTAGATGAAAACAAGCTTAATACCTTGTTTTCCAGATCCTTTTCACACACAAGACTAATAGATAACAACAAAGATTCATTTGTAGGTAACCATGTAAATGATTACATGTTCTTAAACCAACATGGAATAACATCCATATTGGAACCTATGTGGAAAACAAGCAAATAAGATTCCAAAGCCACTCTTGTTTTCCTCATGATTAAGTGCATTAAATAACAAATATGGCTTGCACCCCAATACAAAGAAATGTCCACCAGACTTGATAAGAACCTTAGTTATGAAAATAACAACACCACCTAAAAGAAAACAAGTCCCTTCACCAATTAAAAATTATCTGGTATGAGTTGGAGTGATATTTCATAATTGGTGAATTTTCCATAATAGATAATAACACTACCCAATAGTGTTACCAAACTACTTTCTATAAGAAATTGTATCTAAAATTGTCCAATCAGGATACACCACCTTTTATCCACATGATCGGAGTGTGTACTTTTATTAAACATGCCTAAGCATAATTTTAAAGCCATTAAATAAATAAAATGAAGAGAAAACAACAAAATCACTTAATCTACCACCCTAAATAAAAAATACAAATATTCTTCAAATTCACCAAAATAAAACATGTTGAGATGTGAAATTGATAAGGAATTCAAATATATTTTTTTTATTAATTTTTCTGTTCACAAATAGGCCCTGAAAACATAGGTTTTCTCTCAGTTTTAGTAACAGAAGGACTTGAACGCAAATTACAGAAACTTGTAGGGGGTTATGTAAAAAATTATTGTCTTCAACATTGGACAGTAGGACACCGTGCGTGTCGTTGCCGAGATCGTCGCCTGGCCACGTCTTGCTTGCCGCTCAAGGAAGGAGAAGGACATCACGTCGAACCCCTCCCTCTCCTCCATCCTCTGGCACACGTTTCTCTATCATTCGTTTCATCTCCAAAAAGAAAAACGGAACCCTAGCCGACGAACTCCGCCACCTGTCGCCGCCGTCTCCGGTCACCCCGCGAGCAACCGAGGCCACCTCTGGAACCGTCGTCACCTCCTCTTCCTCCTCAACCACGCACGTGAGCTAGGAAGGCCCACAGTGGACGAATCGAAGCATCTTCTCCACGGACGGCCGAGTTCCGCCGCTCCGATTCCGGCCATCTTGGTCATCGCCTTGCATCCCCAACCATTCCATCGTGCTGCGGGTGAGCCACGGATCCTTGTGGTACTTTTTAATTTGTGAATCGTTTCCGTTTCCGCCGTGTTCATCGTGCACCGCCGCCAGCCGCCGTGCGACTGGACGCCGGCGAGTCTCCGGCGACCATATGGTCCAATCGCCGCCACCCCTAGGTTCCTTGAGTCACTCTCCATCCCACGGTACCTTCAAATCGGCGTAGCTCGCGGCAAATCCTTCGATTGAAATCAACAGAGATGATTTTCCCCATTGCTGATGCAGAGGTGACATCAGTATGATGTCATAAGGAATTTTCTTTTTCTTTTTATTTAGTTTTTAATTAAATTTAAACCTGACAGGTGGACCCCACCTGTCAAATTAAATAGGGCAGAAATAACTAAAATTTGATAATTCAATAACTGTTAAAATATTACTCAGAAAAATATAAACAAAATATGGAATTGTTTAGAAAAATATAATCTAAATGATTACCAACTTTAAAAAAATATTAGATAAAGTTTAAAAATTAATATTTTCTTTAATTAAATTAAATCATTTAAAATTGAGAAAAATAGGAAATAATTCATAAAATCAGAAAAATACAAGTTATATACCAAAATGCTCCAAATGATAAATGCAACTCATCTATGATGTTTACAAAGTCATCTGACCAAATTTTTATGTGTGCAATGTTTTGCCTAATCAATTAATTCATAAATAAATAACTTATTCTAATATTTTCAGAAAAACATAAAATGTTATATCAAATTGAAGAGGAAAGCATTTCCAATTCAAATATGACAAACATAAAACCTTTTGTTTAAGTTATAAACTTGTTTCTAAAAGTTTAGTGAAATTCGATAGTGTTCCATTACAACCAGAAAACAATTATCCCAACAGTATTTTCATTATTAATAAAACCCTAGTGTTTTCACACTTACTAAACCTATCATCGCCAGTTATTAGTAAGTTATGTGATGATAGAGTTAGTTGTAGTAGTTCATCATTTTCAGCTAAACCCCTTTTCAATAACTCTACACTTTTGAACATAAAATCAAATATGTGTACTATCTTGTTAACAATTGTTTTCCACATGTTAGTGTTTTCTCGTTTAATCATGTGATAACTATTTATAATCTAAAAATAATATCAATTGTGTGGTAAGTAAAAGTGAAACCCATGTAACTCTAAAACCAGTAATAACAACATCACCACAAATAACAAAACAATTCACCTAAAACTCTTGTGAATAAGTTATCGTATTAAACATGGCTTACACTTGTAAGCTGGGGTGTTTTCCAGGGTATTTCACGATGCATCTCATTACTATGCATGTATCATCTTGCCATTGTTTTCTGTAGTCCTTACCAGGACTACTTTGCTATCTTTCAGATGTCGGGAATTTCTACGCGACCCTCGAACCCCGAAGACATTGTTTATTATGGTTATTTCAATCTCAGGCAAGTTCATCACTTGCTCATATCCTTTGCAGTACTTCATAACAAACTATTTGCAAAAACCCTATCGTATTACCACCTGTTCTCAAAAGAATGCATGATCCTATTTTTATAATAATATGACTAATTGAATGACTACTCGCGTGGTAGTGTTCTGTTTGGTGGGCGGATGGGACCATGGTAAGATGAATAGGTCAAAGGAAGGTTCCATCTGCACAGGAACGTATTACCTAGGAATTAATCACAAATGCCGTCGGAACTCGGTGCGTCGTAAATACCGCGTTAAGCATGGGTCTTCTATGGGGGAGTAAGTCAGCTGTGATCTTTTCTCATTCGCATGTCAACGGGCTGCTAGAGACGTACGCTGTAGGTCTTGCAAGACTACATGCACATGGGTGGGATCCCTTAATTCCCACAGACTCTGCTGGTCTATGATGGTCTTCCAGGGGCGCGTAGATATCCATAGTGAGGGATGGAATCAGGCGTTCAACCTGCTGGCAGAAATGGGTGGGCATGCGTTGTGCGGAGAAGCACGGTTTGGCTTGGATCAACAACCGGGCCCCACACCTGAGTGGGAGTGGACAAGATCTCGAGCCTAGTTGTGCAACATGGTCTTGGTCGTCCATGGGTAAAGTAACGCACCTCTGCAGAGTGTAAAAGGGATGTGTGCATGTTACCACCTGTTCCGGGAAGGGAACTGCGAACGCTACAGGAAAGGCAACTCCATGAAGTTCGAGCTCCTGTGATGGTCCCTGCGGGCATAGTTTTCAGAAGTAAAAGCAACCTCTTGCATAAATGTTTACCAAAACATTGCATTAGTTTATGACTCATGTGAGTCTAAAGTTGTATTAGTTGCATCAACTATCCTCTATATATCATGAACCTGGCTGAGTAACGCTCGTTACTCCATTCGTTCCCGTTTGACCCCTGTTAGAGTTGAAGGCCCTATTGAAGTCGTCATCGAGAAGCCATCGTTGTCTAAGGAAGCTAGGTGGAGTCTTATACTACTTAGCCAGTAAAGCATCGTCATCAACAACGCTGATGGAGGAGAAGCTATCAAGGTGTAGGTGGAGTACATTATTAGACTTAGTTGTATCAAGCCATAGATTAGGGCTGACATCAGTCGTAGTGGATTTAGTTCTCAGCTAGAGTTCTTCTCCAGCTTGGATCATCGCATTGCTTCTTCTGATGTTCATTTGTATGAGATCTTCTTGATTTATCAAAGAGATTCTCAAGATTTTGTAATGAAGTTTGTATCCTATAGTTTTGTCTGGACCTGCTATGTTTCTGTTGTACTACTCTGAGGGATGTAATATTCACGGATAAGTTCTTTTGTGAGTATTATGTCATCGACTTGCGCACTACACATGAAGTGGTGTGCTGGGTCACCACAGATGGTATCAGAGCGAAGCGACCTTAGGTCTGAAACCTTTTAGGAGATCTGTAGGTTGGTAAAGATTATAGGAAGCCATCTCATCTAAACCACATTTCCTACAACTATGATGATCATCCATTTGAGAATGATACAATCATACTTGTATAGAAGCATCTTACTCAACTTGAGTAAAGATACTTATCTATTTTCTTAATACCTAGGTATGAATAGTTAGAAGCTTAGTAAGTACTAGTATCATTTAGAAAAGGAATTCTGACATAGTCAGAGATGATTAAGTCAAAGGGATGATTACCCCCATTCTATGAATGCATAGGATGGAGTAGAACATGGTATTGAGTTAGTATAGGTGTCATCAAGAATGGACGCTGAGAATCATTAAGAGTTATTAAAACTTTGGTAACGATGGGGTATATACCATATCCTCAGTTATCAAGTCTAGAGGTGAATCATCATCGTATAGTATAGAATTAGGAGAAGGCATAAGCATTGATGGAAGCCACATTACTACTCCTACGATGTGATCAACAACATGAAGGATCAACAGATGCCATGAGAAGTTTATCGTAATCAAGATGAAGTAAATCAATTGACATAGTACTCAGTCCTAGATGTAACCAAGTTAGAAAACAACTACTATAGGATTATTTTGTCTTGGTTTATTCCATTGCAGTAAGGCATGCAATTGGAGTAATTACCTGGGCAAAGAGTGGTTGTGTTGAATATGATTACAAGGTAATATATACCTACTTGTAGTGTATAGCATTTAAGAGCCTTGGTACTTGAGATGCTTTACTCAAGGTACTTTTATTTCACAGGCTTTTGATGCAGGAGTGATAAATGCATTTGGGATTTATTGCATCTTATTTGGATCTTTGATTGACTAGATCTATACATGAAGATTAAAGTTGATGTGCAAATGCATGTGCAAACATTGAGTTCTTTCTTTATGTTACTGGTCTAGAGGGTTTAGGATTAGTATGAGAGCGGTCTATGTTATCAGCAGAATGATATAACCACAAAAGCTCTGGAAGACCAAGAAGTCAAGAAGGTAGAAATCAATAAAGCACTGATGGGAATGGACCATATTCCACATTTTGCTTGGAGTTGGTGATATACCTCATCAGCACATGGAGATATACAACAGGTGATCAGAAGGAAAACACATGAGTAGTTTTATCTTAGAAGGAAACATGTAGTAGTTGATAAATAAACTTATGGAGTGGTCCCATAGAAGTCAACACCCAAAGATATAGAAGGACCATAGGAAGTAACCAGTGGAATAGGTTATAGTCACCTATAGGAAAGAGTTAAAACTCGAGGAAACTCGAAGATATTTTCACGAAATAGGTGAGTCTAAATTAATGTACACTATGTTGTACAAGTTTCTTTGATCAGTATTCCTCTTGAAGACCATTAGATTGAACCAAATGGAAGTCTAACCATAGACAATACCCATTGTACTGGAAGAATCTTATTGGTTGTTCAT
Organism: Alopecurus myosuroides; assembly: GCA_028641055.1. NCBI lineage: Eukaryota > Viridiplantae > Streptophyta > Magnoliopsida > Poales > Poaceae > Alopecurus > Alopecurus myosuroides. The sequence goes on along the minus strand of CM054057.1, from coordinate 316,199,165 downwards.
CACTTGGTGGATATACCAAATGTTCTTCAGAAAGTTCTGAGAGGTAGGAAACCATACATATTCATCGGAGAATGAAACTTGGTATCCACTATATGGTGGAAATACCACGTGTTCTTCGTAAGACCATTAGGAAGGCCTAGTAACAAAACAAAGTTGTCATAACAACAGGTTAAGTATTAGATCATGGTCCAAGACAATGGAAGGTAAACAATCAAGACAATAGGCTACACATGCCAAGGTCAACACAAGGAAACAGTTGTGAAGATTCAACGGTCTACAGTAGTTCTCTTTACCTATCTTTACGTGAGAGAGGTTGAACTTCGGGACAAAGTTCTTGTTAAGGGGGAGATACTGTAACATCCCAGTGTTTGGGAGGTTATAAGGATCTAAATATAATATGTGCATTTGCAAAGCATGCATCTAAAAGTACGGGAAATTTTGGCGCGAAAGTTTAAACAAATCAAAGTGACCAAAGTTTCACCTGACATGATGAAATAGGTCTAGTTCATCTAGTCAAGAGTACATTTGGAATGATCTTTATAACAAGTATCTTGGGAAACTAAATCATCTGGTTACATAAACCATAAATTGGTTTTGACCAACACAAACTCTCAACAACCTTAACCACAAATCTATAAGTGACTTGGGACAATTCACTAGGTATCTAGAACTTAAAGAGGGGTGAGTATCCAAATCTCATAACTGATAATCATACTTTCAGAAATAAGCAATATACAACTTAACCATCATATCAACAGAGATGTTATCACCTATAAAACAACAACTCCCTAAGTTATCAATTCATTTCCACAACATCTCTATAAATCATCTCATAACTATAAGGTGAACCATCACAAGTACATAAAAAAGAATAAATAGTACACAAGTAATACATACAGGGGGTAAATAAAAACCCACAAGTGGAAAATAATATAATAATTGTATTAACATATTTATCAAATATGTACATATCTCATCAGTCATAAAAGAAGTATCAACAAGAAGAAATAAATCTTCTTCAACTACTGATAAACCCTGATCATTACATATGATATTCCCAAATCTCTATATCTGCATTAGGATAACAAAGTCAATAAAGTGATGAATATTAGAAGATCTTTAACTTTTATGCCTTGTCAAGCCCATCAGAAATGAGAACTCATAGTAATATCTTAAATGGAAATAATTATCAAGAATGAATTAATAACAAGCAATTGCATCCACATGTGTTGATATGTGGAGGTAGATTAAAACAAGCTTAATACCTTGTTTTCCAGATCCTTTTCATACACAAGACTAATAGATAACAACAAAGATTCATCTGTAGGTAACCATGTAAATGATTACATGTTCTTAAACCAACATGGAATAACATCCATATTGGAACCTATGTGGAAAACAAGCAAATAAGATTCCAAAGCCACTCTTGTTTTCCTCATGATTAAGTGCATTAAATAACAAATATGGCTTGCACCCCGATACAAAGAAATGTCCACCAGACTTGATAAGAACCTTAGTTATGAAAATAACAACACCACCTAAAAGAAAACAAGTCCCTTCACCAATTAAAAATTATCTGGTATGAGTTGGAGTGATATTTCATAATTGGTGAATTTTCCATAATAGATAATAACACTACCCAATAGTGTTACCAAAATACTTTCTATAAGAAATTGTATCTAAAATTGTCCAATCAGGATACACCACCTTTTATCCACATGATCGGAGTGTGTACTTTTATTAAACATGCCTAAGCATAATTTTAAAGCCATTAAATAAATAAAATGAAGAGAAAACAACAAAATCACTTAATCTACCACCCTAAATAAAAAAATACAAATATTCTTCAAATTCACCAAAATAAAACATGTTGAGATGTGAAATTGATAAGGAATTCAAAAATTTTTTTTTATTAATTTTTCTGTTCACAAATAGGCCCTGAAAACATAGGTTTTCTCTCAGTTTTAGTAACAGAAGGACTTGAACGCAAATTACAGAAACTTGTAGGGGGTTATGTAAAAAATTATTGTCTTCAACCTTGGACAGTAGGACACCGTGCGTGTCGTTGCCGAGATCGTCGCCTGGCCACGTCCTGCTTGCCGCTCAAGGAAGGAGAAGGACATCACGTCGAACCCCTCCCTCTCCTCCATCCTCTAGCACACGTTTCTCTATCATTCGTTTCCTCTCCAAAAAGAAAAACGGAACCCTAGCCGACGAACTCCGCCGCCTGTCGCCGCCGTCTCCGGTCACCCCGCGAGCAACCGAGGCCACCTCTGGAACCGTCGTCACCTCCTCTTCCTCCTCAACCACACACGTGAGCTAGGAAGGCCCACAGTGGACGAATCGAAGCATCTTCTCCACGGACGTCCGAGTTCCGCCGCTCCGATTCCGGCCATCTTGGTCATCGCCTTGCATCCCCAACCATTCCATCGTGCTCCGGGTGAGCCACGGATCCTTGTGGTACTTTTTAATTTGTGAATCGTTTCCGTTTCCACCGTGTTCATCGTGCACCGCCGCCAGCCGCCGTGCGACTGGACGCCGGCGAGTCTCCGGCGACCATATGGTCCAATCGCCGCCACCCCTAGGTTCCTTGAGTCACTCTCCATCCCACGGTACCTTCAAATCGGCGTAGCTCGCGGCAAATCCTTCGATTGAAATCAACAGAGATGATTTTCCCCATTGCTGATGCAGAGGTGACATCAGTATGATGTCATAAGGAATTTTCTTTTTCTTTTTATTTAGTTTTTAATTAAATTTAAACCTGACAGGTGGACCCCACCTGTCAAATTAAATAGGGCAGAAATAACTAAAATTTGATAATTCAATAACTGTTAAAATATTACTCAGAAAAATATAAATAAAATATGGAATTGTTTAGAAAAATATAATCTAAATGATTACCAACTTTAAAAAAAATATTAGATAAAGTTTAAAAATTAATATTTTCTTTAATTAAATTAAATCATTTAAAATTGAGAAAAATAGGAAATAATTCATAAAATCAGAAAAATACAAGTTATATACCAAAATGCTCCAAATGATAAATGCAACTCATCTATGATGTTTACAAAGTCATCTGACCAAATTTTTATGTGTGCAATGTTTTGCCTAATCAATTAATTCATAAATAAATAACTTATTCTAATATTTTTAGAAAAACATAAAATGTTATATCAAATTGAAGAGGAAAGCATTTCCAATTCAAATATGACAAACATAAAACCTTTTGTTTAAGTTATAAACTTGTTTCTAAAAGTTTAGTGAAATTCGATAGTGTTCCATTACAACCAGAAAACAATTATCCCAACAGTATTTTCATTATTAATAAAACCCTAGTGTTTTCACACTTACTAAACCTATCATCGCCAGTTATTAGTAAGTTATGTGATGATAGAGTTAGTTGTAGTAGTTCATAATTTTCAACTAAACCCCTTTTCAATAACTCTACACTTTTGAACATAAAATCAAATATGTGTACTATCTTGTTAACAATTGTTTTCCACATGTTAGTGTTTTCTCGTTTAATCATGTGATAACTATTTATAATCTAAAAATAATATCAATTGTGTGGTAAGTAAAAGTGAAACCCATGTAACTCTAAAACCAGTAATAACAACATCACCACAAATAACAAAACAATTCACCTAAAACTCTTGTGAATAAGTTATCGTATTAAACATGGCTTACACTTGTAAGCTAGGGTGTTTTCCAGGGTATTTCACGATGCATCTCATTACTATGCATGTATCATCTTGCCATTGTTTTCTGTAGTCCTTACCAGGACTACTTTGCTATCTTTCAGATGTCGGGAATTTCTACGCGACCCTCGAACCCCGAAGACATTGTTTATTATGGTTATTTCAATCTCAGGCAAGTTCATCACTTGCTCATATCCTTTGCAGTACTTCATAACAAACTATTTGCAAAAACCCTATCGTATTACCACCTGTTCTCAAAAGAATGCATGATCCTATTTTTATAATAATATGACTAATTGAATGACTACCCGCGTGGTAGTGTTCTGTTTGGTGGGTGGATGGGACCATGGTAAGATGAATAGGTCAAAGGAAGGTTCCATCTGCACAGGAACGTATTACCTAGGAATTAATCACAAATGCCGTCGGAACTCGGTGCTCCGTAAATACCGCGTTAACCATGGGTCTTCTATGGGGGGAGTAAGTCAGCTGTGATCTTTTCTCGTTCGCATGTCAACGGGCTGCCAGAGACGTACGTTGTAGGTCTTGCGAGACTACATGCACATGGGTGGGATCCCTTAATTCCCACGGACTCTGCGGGTCTATGATGGTCAGCCAGGGGCGCGTAGATATCCATCGTGAGGGGTGGAATCAGGCGTTTAACCTGCTGGCAGAAATGGGTGAGCATGCGTTGTGCGGAGAAGCACGGTTTGGCTTGGATCAACAACCGGGCCCCACACCTGAGTGGGAGTGGACAGGATCTCGAGCCTGGTTGTGCAACATGGTCTTGGGCATCCATGGGTAAAGTAACGCACCTATGCAGAGTGTAAAAGGATGTGGCATGTTACCCCCTGTTCCGGGAAGGAACTGCGAACGCTACAGGAAAGGCAACTCCATGAAGTTCTAGCTCTTGTGATGGTCTGGCGGGCATAGTTTTCAGAAGTAAAAGCAACCTCTTGAAGAAAGTTTTACAAAACCTTGCATTAGCTTATGACTCTTGTGAGTCTAAATCTGTAGTTAGTGCATCAAGCTATCCTCTATATATCATGAACTTGCTGAGTAACGGTCGTTACTCATTCGTTCCCGTTTGACCCCCTGCTTAGAGTTGAAGCCCTATTGAAGTCGTCATCGAGAAGCCATCATTGTCTAAGGAAGCTAGGTGGAGTCTTATACTACTTAGCCAGTAAAGCATCGTCATCAACAACGCTGATGGAGGAGAAGCTATCAAGGTGTAGGTGGAGTCCATTATTAGACTTAGTTGTATCAAGCCATAGATTAGGGCTGACATCAGCCGTAGTGGATTTAGTTCTCAGCCAGAGTTCTTCTCCAGCTTGGATCATCGCATTGCTTCTTCTGATGTTCATTTGTATGAGATCTTCTTGATTCATCAAAGAGATTCTCAAGATTTTGTAATGAAGTTTGTATCCTATAGTTTTGTCTGGACCTGCTATATTTCTGTTGTACTACTCTGAGGAATGTAATATTCACGGATAAGTCCTTCTGTGAGTATTATGTCATCGACTTGCGCACTACACATGCAGTGGTGTGCTGGGTCACCACATGAGAGCATCTCCGCCACCGAGCTTCACGAGTCTACCTCCGGCGAGTCTGGCTTCGGCGAGGATACCTCCGACGGAGAGGTGTAGCTCCGACGAGTCTAGCTCCCGTCCCGTGTGCTTTTGTTAAGTTTAATGTCGTACTATGCTTATGTTGCGTCGAACAATATTTGTATTTGTGCCAGACTATGTTTATGTCGTGTTGAACAATACTGTCGTACTATGTGTTATTGTTGCATCGTGTCATCTTTCTTATTATAAATGTTTGTTATTTGAAAGATCATTGAATTTTTAATGTTGCAATGGTAGGAAAAAAGAATTAACAGTGTTGCCAATTGTTAAAGGAAAATAGGATAACCAGTGAGCAAGAAAAATGGTAGGAAAAAAAGGGGGAAACAGGACTTAACTCCTTTACCGGGGGCGTTACGGTTAACGCCTTTACCGGGGGCGTTAGGGTTAACGCCTTGGACATCGACGTTATGGGGCGCAGTACCGGAATTCCGGTCCACGTCCTCGCAAAGTCCACTACCCAACAGACCCAGGGAGGACTTTGGGCGGACATCCGGGCAAAATCCGCGTCAAGAACCGTAACGCCTCCGCGGAGGGCGTTATGCGGTAACACGACACGGACTTCCTCGCCAAATCCGTGCAAACTCCGCGAGCTAACAGACATGGGGCAGATTTTGGGGCGGACATCCGCGCCAATTCCGCGTTAGGGGACTTAACGCCCTAGGCCGAGGCGTTAAGCTTCAGGATGATTTTTTCAGGCTTTCCTAGGATGATTTTTCTAACTTTTGTCCGACATATTGAATAACTTTCTTAGCTTGTTTTTTCCTAATTTTTTTAGGAAATATTGAATAACTTTGCTAGTAAGTTCTTTTGCTAACTTTTTTAGGAAAAATCGAATAACATTCATAGGTTGTTTTTGCTTGTTTTTCTAAGTTGTTTTTTTTCCTAAACTTTGCTAGATTGATTTTTCTTATAATTTTCTAAGACATATTGAATAACTTTCTTAGCTTGTTTTTGCTAACTTTTTAGGACATGTTGAATATCTTTGCTAGTAAGTTTTTTTGCTATCTTATTTAGGAAAAATTGAATAACATTCATAGGTTGTCTTTTCCTCACTTTTCTAAGTTGTTTTTTCCTAAACTTTGCTAGATTGATTTTCCTTATACTTCTCTAGGACATATTGAATAACTTTTCTAGGTTGATTTTCCTATACTTTCGTAGCACATATTGAATAACTTTCCTAGTAAGAAATGTATGAAGTAACTACTTTTTGCATTCCAAATAATTTGCTCAAAATAAGTAGATCAAAATTTACGTCGGCAATACATTCACAAATACATCACAAATTCACGGCATAAAATCAGTTCGACAACACCACGACCATACTTCACGTCATAAGTTCACAAAATACATCCCAAACTCATGAAACACGTTCATGAAAGAAGTTTAACCACAACGAGATCATCACGGCATAAGTTTATGACAAGGGGAACTAGGCATCATCATCAGCAGCAGCAGCCGGGGGTTTACCCCTCTTGATAGCGAGCTTCGTGAGTTTCCTCTGTCTCTTGTAGACGATAGGATCCTCCTCGTAGAACTCTGTCTCCACTTCTTGCTCCTCGTGCTGCTGCGACTGAGTGGATGGAGTCTTGCCCTTAGCGTACATATCAGGAGTAAATCTTGCCTCCCTCCTTGGGCGATTGGGCTGCCTCGGCTCGAAAGGACTGCGGTACTGCTAACGAGGAGTTGGCCTTGGTCCATCTGGCATCTGCGAGGTGTTCATCTCTTTAGGGACATCATCCTCTCCCTCGTCATCGTCCTCGTCATCGTCCGCGTAACGCTCATGGCTTGAAGAGGCACCGTAGGGACGACTTGAAGAGTCAGCCCTTCCCCGTGAGCCCTGTCCGCCGCTCGCCGATGAGTGATGTCCACTTGACCGAGAGGTAGACCTCGAGGGAACTACATCTTCAGTGAAACGACAACCCAACAAAGCACAAATGCCACGTGTAAAATCACGGCTTTTCTGTCAAACAACAAACAAATAAAGTGATCTTAGCTAACATATTCGGAGAATTGAAACTAACAATCAGCAATGGATATTGCCACATCATACCTAAACCATGGTTCTAAGGGTAGACTCAGACTCTGGATGTCCAGGAGCGAAACGGAGGGCACGCTTAGTCTCCTCATGGTGCTTCCTCAACTGCGTGGTCTACGAAAACATAAAATATAAGTTAGTTCACAACCGACAAATTTGTAAACTAAATTAAACATAATAGAATATGTCATTACGCACAATTGTGTTGACAACTGGCGCCAACTCCTGGCGTTGACAGGTGTCCCTAATGCTCTTGTTGTACTCCAGCTTTGACAAATCGATCTTGTCAGGTTCTGCCGCAGCGTAGATATTTTCAGTGTTGAAAGCAGGAGGGAGAAGTTTCAGACGAGTCCTAGGTGCTAGCCAACTCAGATACACGTCGAACGCATCAGTGTTATGAGGAAGCTCTTCAAATGTGATTCCTCCACTTTCATAGCCCAAGTCAAGTCATCAACAATGCGCTGGAACTCGGTGATGTACTTGTCAAACTTCCTTGGCCAATCCTTCATGGACCTCGACTGTTTCTTGTCCAGTCTACATTCCAAAATTTATGTACGTTAGACTAGTATAATTGACTAAAATGGTCACTATGTAAGCAAAATGAGAATCACTTACTGGTGCAACGACGCCTCAGTGTCCCTATAAGGGTGAGGGGTTCTTTGCAACAGTCCAAATTGCATTATTACTCTATTTGGCAAATAGCACTCCACTACAAAGAAACACACCATCGGATATTCCATCCGCCAAAGATGCTTATCAGCTAGACACACGGGGTTCAAGACGAACGAGGCATCCTGAACATATGGCTCCCATGTAACCTACGGAAAATAAAATTTAGATTGTTAGTCTAAACCAAATGGGTGGTGGTCTAAACTATTTAGGATGCAAATCTTACCATGTCAGCGGTAATGGTGTCAAACTGATTGGTGTAGCCGAGATATAGGTTCATAGTTGAACCCCAGTCACAGTTCACCATTAACCATCTCAGAATCCATGTAGCTCGACGGTCTGCATCATCGCCATCCTCCCAAATCAGATTGGTATCAGAGACTGGCCTCCCAATCGAGAAACGCTCCCAACTCTATACGGAGAGAAGCACCAAATACCCACCCATATTGCAATCAACCTTTTTTGTACCATGCTCGATCTTAACCTGTGGGACTTTCCCCTTCGCCACGCATCGTTCAGCTGCACAAACAATTAAGTAAGGTTCACATTTCATTACATCAATTGAGAATGGACGGAGATATGGAATAGTGGTTACCTGCCGATACAGATATGCCAGTGCAGCAGAACCCCAGCTAAATCTGTAGTCCCAAACGGCTAACAGCTGGAGCCACATATATGGCGCAATCGAGCCACCGACGTCTGGAGAAAAAAAGACATACCACATGTAGGCCCTGGCATGCCGCTCCACAATCTCATCATTTGCATCGGTTGGGCGTCTCCCAAAATGTCGAGCTATCCAACCAAAGGTGGCACCAGCGGCTCTTCCCTGAGTGCCCGGCTCCCTCCCGAGTAATGAGACCATTCCCGCCTTCCACCCCTTACTGTCAATGCTAAAACAAACAGGTTTCCCCCTCACGGGAAGTGTCGTGACCATCGCAACATCCTGCAACGTCAAGGTCATCTCCCGACAGGGCATGTGGAAAGTGTGTGTCTCCGGCCGCCACCGGTCTACCAGGACGGTGATGGCACATGGGTTGAACTTGGGCGTCACACTCTTCATCATGTTCACGAAAGGAAGCAACCCGGTTTGCCTGATGTAGGGGGTGCACCTCTCGTCGTAGTGCATTGACCATTTCCCTTGTCTATCTTCTTGCAGACCTTCAATTTTTCCGGTCCTCAAGTGCAACGTGGGTAAAATATCATCCTTTGACATATAGCGGCCACGGTGGTCCGCATCGTATATATCTTTGAGAAGCGACATAACTCTAGAAAGTAAACAAAAAACACGATTAGAACAACGATTCAAAAGATCACAAAATAATGATTGAAAATGCTTCTATTCATACAAAATCTATCTACCTACTTATAACAAATCTATTTTAACTAGTTAATCAAACTATGCATAAAGCAACGAGAAAATAACATAATTCCCAAAATCACTAAATATCTCACAATCAATTTATTTATTTTGCTTGACTAGTTATAGCAACCTTACTAAAATTCCCCAAATCACTAAATCTAGCATAACCACTAGAAATCTAGCACTACCACTAGAAATCTAGCACTACCACTATGCATAAAGCAACGAGAAAATAACATAATGGACTATCCAATACCTATTTACAATGAACTAAAATTCCCCAAATCACTAAATACCTCATAATCAACTTATTTATTTTGCTTGACTAGTACTAACAAATCTAATTTTACATCATAATAGCAACTACCACTATAAATTTAGGACTAACACTAGAAATCTAGGGTTTATATCATAATAGCATCTACAACATATTGCTAGCAAAACTAATTTTACAACTAAATCTAGACATCACTAATAAGCTAGGGTTCCACTACAAATCTAGGGTTACTACCACTAGTTCTAGGGTTTCAACTAGTTTTAGGGTTACTACTACTAATAGCCACCACTAAATCATCACTAATAAGCTAGTACTAAGAAGCTAAATAGTTAAGAAAACTAGATGAACCAGTGATCGGGAATTCGTAGAAAGAAATCAAATATGGAGTATTGAACCAACCAAAAGAGGAAAGAAATGGGGGAATACCTTCACAACTACTTTGGGAACAAAATCCCCAAAGATTAGCCTCCGATCTTGCAAACAAGGGAGGGATTTGAGGGGGAGAAGGGGGTGGCGGCGAGCAGTTCTTCACGGGCTTGAGAAAGAAAGGGAGAAGGGGATGGGGAAGTTAGGGGTCGGGAGGGGAATGCCCGTGCTAAGTTCACGAGTATAACGCCCCCGACGGAGGCGTTAAGGAGCATAACGCCCCCGAGCAGGGCGTTAAGGCGCATAATGCCTTGGCTCGGGGCGTTATGCGTGCTGCCACATAGACGGTCCTGTCCACGGTGGCACGGTCAATAACGCTACAGATCTGGTGCGTTGAGTCATAGAGCATAACGTCTTGGTAGAGAGCGTTAAGCAAATGAGTTATTTTTTGAAATTTCTGTTTCCAGTGGTTAGAGCGTGAATTTTGTGCGCCAAAAGGTTATTTATGTAAAAATTCACTAGTGGTACCTGCTTCCGACTTCTCTTTCGATCCTTCCATTTGAAAATCCACCAGGGTAATGGTAACACTAAAAATGCATGTTCTGGTTAAGGTAACCTAACGGTTCTCCTAAACTCGCCTACATGCTAGGCTGCCAACATTAGCATTACGGATCCGCAAAGCTCGATAGAATCTTGTTCCACACTTTCTGAACAATGTCAAGTGGACGCTCTTCCCTCTTCCCTCTGAAACAAACCAGACGCATACACAAAAAAAGTAGAAACAACAAATTAGATGCCGCAAAGCGGCGGTGGAAAACGAAGAATTAAATGGGTTTTTCCGTAGAATGCGCGCGACGGCAGGAACAAGTTGCCCTGTGCTGCGCCCCGTCCCTACAGAGCAGCGCCTGCATCATCGGGTTCAGGGCATTTGAGCCTTCCAAGGGATCGCCATTGTTGGTTGGCGTATGCATGAATTTTCTAACACCCAGGCCGGCACCTATTCCGGTGCCGCATTTAAGACCGTCGAGCTCAAAACGGAGGAGATCGAGGCTGCTGCCGTATGGAAACTGTAGTACTGTTGATCTTGTCGAGATGTACATGCAGTACTGCTGCACATGCAAAGATTCAAAAATTGCGGCATGGCGCGCATTGCGTGCGTCCATGTGAGCTCCGCATTTGAAATGTAGCAAGTCAATGCAGCGATCTTATCAAGTTAATGCGTTGACGTGGAATCGGAGTGACTCGGGATTCGCGTCTGATTAGCTAGTTAGTGTCGTTAATTAATTTATTAATGGGGCTCGGCCTAGTAGGGGCCTAGCTCGATCGTTGGACACCATAGAACTCACGGGCCTAGTTAGCAATGTTGCCCGGTCCACGTAATCGATTCTGAAAGAAGAAAGCATGAGTGAACTGTGAAATGTAAGGCCTAATTTCAGCGTCTAGACAGCCCACACCCACGCGCTCCTGAGTGGCGGGCTAGCCCATGTAAGTTCACATCTTTCCTTTTCCTCTGTTTTGTTGTGTTTCCGTTTCTTTTTTTCTTTCCTTTTTTTCCTTTTAATTATTTTACTTTTGACAATCATATGTACATTTTGTGTGTCATACCTGAATGGTTTTTGAATCATACTACTCCATCCGTATCTAAATATACGATATTTTATCGTTTTCTAGACATGGTTTAGTGTGTAGATTCATATGTATGTTACACTAAAACATGTCTAGATACGTGTTGTTTAGAAAACGCTAAAACATGTTACATTTCGATGTAGAGGGAGTAATACTTGTCTCCAACCGTATGAGTAATTATCTTGTACGTCATGGACGTTTATTTTTAACCTATAAAAAAATTAGTCTAAACGTATGAACACTTTTTCTCTTCAAACATTTCCAATTAAAAAAATGTATTTCACAGCAAAACTTTCTAAAAAAAATATTTTTATTTATTTACAGAAGAAAAACAAAAATCGTAAGTGCTAATTTGTTATGCTAGATGTGCCCCATGTTGAAAACGCTTCACACGTTGAATCCACGCATCAAGTAGGAGCTCTCGCTGCCATTCTCGCCTTCTAGAATGCCACACAAGGTCTCATTTTATCATGGAATAACATGAGGTTAATTTTGTCAAGGGATGTCACTTTTTTGCTTTTATTTGTCTTCATGTTTTCTTCTTTGTTTTTCTTCGATTTTCTCAACAAATGGAATGAAGCAAACATTTTCAACTATGCTCTTTCTCTAAGCCCATATGCTTAAAGGTAAATTGTTACTTACTAGCTCTTTTTTTCTTCGAAATAAACATTCTGCACACACATTAATGGTTTCATTGTGTTACAGACACTTAAGACATCGTTAGCAGCAATACATACACATTAAGACAGGAAAGTACAATTAGGAAGTACACATACATTAACATGAAAATACATTTGTGAAATACACAATTGGAAAATACACTTTGTAAATGGATACACATTAACAATAAAAAACACTTAGGAGTACATACATTATATGAGAAGTATACTTGTTGTGAAATAAATGTTCACCTAAATCTACCAACATAGGATTTGGTTTCGAAGGAGAATCATGATGACCCACAAGTATAGGGGATCACAATAGTTTTCGAGTGAACTAAACCCAAATTTATTGATTCGACACAAGGGGAGCCAAAAAATATTTGTGAGACTTAACAAGTGAGTTGTCAATTCACCTGCACCTGAAAGTGGACTTTTTCGAAGTGGTTTATCAGTAGTAACAGTTTTATAGTAGCAGCAGTAGTGAAATAATAGCAGCAGTGAAATGAAAACAGCAGCAGTAGTGTTTGAAGTAAACAGCGGGATTAAATACTGTAGGCATAGGGATAGATGAACGGGCGTTGCATGGATAAGATAGTTCATATAATAATCAAGACATGGGCATTGCAGATAAATAAGATAACGCATCCAAACACTAAGTAACCATAGGCATGTAATCCGTAAATAGTCGTACGTGCTCGCAATGAGAACTTGCACAATATCTTTTATCCTACCAGCCCGTTTTCAGCGGGGCCTCAAGGGAACTACTGGTAATTAAGGTGTTCCTTTTAATAGAACACCGGAGCAAAGCATTAACACTCCGTGAACACATGTGATCCTCACATCACAGTCATCCCCTCCGGTTGTCCCAATTTCTGTCACTTCGGGGACTCGGGTTCCGGACAACGATATGTGTAAACAACTTGCAGGTATGATCAAGAAACAATAATTATCATCGTGATTCAATAACATGTTCAGATCTAAGATCATGGCACTCGGGCCCAAAGTGACAAGCATTAAGCATACCAAGTTGCAACAATGTAAATAACACTAATAGAGGATATTAGGCACTATGCCCTAACAATCACGATATTATTACATGAACAATCTCATCCAATCCCTACCATCCCCTTCAGCCTACAGCGGGGTAATTACTCACACATGGATGGGGGAAACACGGATGGTCGATGGAGATGCGTTGGTGATGACGATGGCGATGATCTCCTCCAATTCCCCGTCCCGGCAGGGTGCCAGAACGGAGTTTCTGAACCCCGAAAAAGGATTCGCGATGGCGGCGGAGCTACGGACTTCTTTTCGGAAAAACGATCGAACCCCCTCGGGTTTTTAGGTTTCGGGGCATATATAGTCGAAAGGGGAGTCCAAGGGGGTGTGGGAGTGGCCCACGCCACCAGGTGGCGCGGCCTAGGGGGTGCCAGGGGGTGGTGTGGCCCCCCTCTGGCCCCTCTCCTGGCCCCCTTCTGGCTCCTGGAGTCTTCCGGTGTTATAAGACCAATGGGGTCTTTTCTGGGCAATTTCTCGAAAGTTGATTTTTCTGCACAAAAACGAGACACCAAATTAATTATGTTCAAAACAGCGTTAGTCCATGTTAGTTGCATTCAAAACACACAAGTTTAGAAGGAAAACATGAGCAAAGTGTTCGGAAAAGTAGATGCGTTTTTGACGTATCAAATCACAAGAGAACATCGGCTTAAAAGTTATTTCAGCTGTATTTTTTTTCTAAAAAGGAGCGAAAAACGCCATGACACCTCCCTGAGGGCATGCACATTACTTTAGACAGATGGTGTCTATAATATTCTTTCGTGTGCTACATGTTTGACCAATTATACGTGAACTGCTAGAGTTGCTCTTATGTTGGGGGGGGGGGGGTGGGGGGGGGGGTGGTTCTGTGTCAAAATAAGCCGGAGACTTCTTTTAGGCTTGTAATGTGTGCAACCTATAAGTTGGGTTATAAACCCAAAATAAGTCGCACTATAAGTCTTGCGGGCTATCTATAACTTTGTAGACAGACTTGCTCTCTCCCCTCCCCTCATTCTCTTTTCTCCACATCATTAGGCATTAGCTGAATCGAACCACCTATAACCACCCTTTTAACTGAACTATAACCATTGTACACGTTGCTCTGGACCGTCCCACGGTATTCCATGCGGGAGAGGCGGATCCAGGGGGACGAGCGGTGGCCAGGCCCCCGCCATGGTCTGGCCAGCCCCAACAAGTTTCCGCAGGGGCTAGTTGCACCACGCGTGATTAAGCAGCTTGTATTAACGGTAATTAGCGTACGGCGCACAAGTCCATTACCACACAATTTTCTAAGAGGACAACATGTGCATGGATAAACTAGCCAAACCCAGCCCACGATGGCCAATCATGACATAATAAGAATTATCAGAGCGTGGCTACAATCGCTCCATCGTTAGGCATAGCGACTTCTAAGCAACATGCTGATTTGATTTTTGCGCCGTCCACTTAAACGACTAGGGCAAAATGGCCGTCGCCGCTGGGAGCATCGATCGTCACCGTAAAATCGATAACTGTGTGGGTACCGTTTGCACGTCTCTTCCATGACGCCCCGGTTCTTTCAGTCTCAAATAGTACGACATAGACATCTCTAGTCACAGACTCACAACCATCAGATCTAAGGTATGGTTTCATACAAATAATTCGCTATTTTTTTAGGTCGATAAAAGGATACTAGTTACAACCATCAGATCTAAGGTATAGTTCCATACAAATCATTCGTTATTTTTTTAGATCGATAAAAGGATACATACTTTTGTAAAAAAAAAGGATACATACTCCCTCCGTATCAAAATATAAGATGTTTTAGCATTTTGTAGATATAATATATCTAGACATGTTTTAGTGTGTAGATTCATATGCATCTTACACTAAAACATGTCTAGGTACATATTGTTTAGGAAATGCTAAAACATCTTATATTTCGATACGGAGGGAGTACTAGTTAAAGTTCTCCTAGATCGATCCAGAGTCACGAACTACTGGTTAGGAACTTTCAGTCTAGTTGTAAACTGGTTGACCTAAAATTGCACAATACAAAAGTCAACATATTGGTTGAAAGTATGGTGTGTTTTTGAAGTTTGCTATGCTTCAAGCACGAGAAGGCAACAATCAAGTACATTTTAATATTGTAAATATAGATCTACATAGAAAATGATGTAGCTCCGATTTTATTTCGTCTATACTCTATACCCATATTCTTTATTAAAATATTGTGATGCTAAAGTCACAATAAGATAAATAAGAAGCAGAAAATACGTCGTATAGTTGTGATATCCTACATCTTCTGTACATGTGAGGTTATCGTCGTCCTCTCCCCCTCTATGCCCGAATCCTGGATCCGCCCTGCATGCGGGGAAAGGGGGAATTATCCTTTATCCTTTCCTTAGCCATATTGCAAATGGTACACCCTCCAATTGGAAATGGTTGACACAAAATTTTCTAAATACAGATGTATCTACTCAGTAAAATGCGTGTAGGTATATCCGTATTTAGGGAAATCTATGTCAGCCATTTCGGATTGGAGGGAGTAACATATTTAGTTCGATTCAATCTGTAGTGCACTAATAGATTAGGAGTTCCGAAAATAAAGAAAACAATGCAGCTATATATTTTAGGAAAAAGTCTATTTTAAACCTCGAACTTGTAGAGGTCTGACGGATTAAACCCTGAAATTGAAATCCCTGTCGTTTGCACCCTAAACTATTGAATCCCGGTCTAAATCAAACCCTAGAGCCGTTTGGCGCACTGGGAAAAAGAACATCCCGTCCGGGAATATACATTCTCTCACAGACTAGAGGGGTCCACACGTCATATTTATCCCTATCCATCTCTCCCTCTAAAATAACAGGGAGGGGGCGGCTCTGCTCAGATTTGTTTTCGCCGGTGAAGGAGAACGACGTCTCCGATGACCTGTGTATGTGTTGGCCCGATTTGTCGGGCCAAGGAACCGAACGAGCCACACACGGCAGTCCACGCTAGCGCGTCGTATTCGTTCACGTCTTCATGGCGACAAGGGAGAGGAGCTTCCCCATGCTGTCCATGCCTGCTCGCGGCCTTCGTGTGTGCCCGCGCTGTAGGCGCCCCCCTCCCTGCTACCTCTTGTCTTGCTGCATTATTGGGGTTGGTGCTGCTTCCAATTTAATTCCGGCACCACGATCTGTCCTGCAAGCAAGCCAATTTCATCTCCTACTTCCAATTTAATCATCTAGCTCTAAACAAGCAAACCAATTTTATCCGCTCCTTCCAATTTAATCATCTAGCTTGATCAAGGACAAGATACAGAGATGCGGAGACCATGCACTCCAAACATGACTAGAATGAACTGATATTTTTGTTTCCGTCATGTTGCTAGGCTCTGTGAGTATGGACATGATGCAAACGTGCTTTCAAGCCACGCGTGCTCGCGTACAAGCAGACAGATCGTCCGGCCAGAAAGCCATGATATGATGCAAACGGCGGCGCAGTCTAGCGAGCACCAGAGTGGCCCTGCTCTGTCGTGGCCTCACGCATGCCAGCAGCGGCGCTCCTCGTCCGGCCAGAAAGACAACGCCTCCGAGCCGTACTCGCGCCGCACGGCCTCCCTTGCTGACGGCGATTCCTGGCGCGGAGGCGTGTTGGAATTTTGGCCCAAATAGACCAGCCCATTTAATATTTCAGAAATTTCTAATAAATCCTAGAGGCCCACTTGGCCCATTCGTGTATGGCAAGAGGTGGGACAAATGTTTAGTCCCACATTGTTAGTTGAGTGGAAGTTTTACTTGTTTATAAGGGAGACCTTTCCACTTGTTGTATGAGCATGAGAAAGAGATGACTACACGCGCGCTCCTGCTCCGCCGCCCGCCTCGTCACGACGCGCGCGCGCGTTGCGGGAATGCCTAGAGCCGAGAGCCTCTCTCTCTCTCTCTTTATTTTGCCACACACACGAATTAGAATATGAACAGGCGCAAGAATCTGAAACGCTTTGCTAAGTGGGTTTTGATTACGGAGGCTGCTCAGATTCGGCTGCTGCCTGTTTGCCTTCCCGACTCTTCGTTTCATCTTCTCGCGTGGCCTGTCCGGCTCCTGCTCTGTGCCTATAAAACCAGAGGTCGCTCCTCTCCAGAGATACACACAACAGATACACTGCCTTCTCGTTTCCAGAGCCTTGCGCCGCCGCTCAAGTCTTCTCCATCCTGGCCTGCGGCGTGCACCGCCGGTCGGGACAGTAGGCCTCCGAAACTGCGCTACTTCGAGTCCTGTACGGGAGAAGGGCGATAAGGTTTTTGGGGAGCGCTCTGCGCGACTACTGCCTTCTTCATCACGGACGACAACGACATCTTCCCGAACGACGACTTCAGTCGACGATCTCTTCGACGATATGGCCGACAACGTCAACAATGGTCCCGCTGCTGCACCAGCTCCTGTCCAGTATGTGCTCATGCCTTCTCTGTTCATTCTCATGTTTCAGATACTACTAGAGTTCCTACTTCTAGCATTTGTAGTAGATTTATTTTCCTCAGATTCTAGACTATGCATGCCTTTTGCCTACTCTCTAGAAATTCAGATGATTAAACTATGCATGCCTTTTGTCTACTCTCTGAAAATTCAAATGACTAGTTTGACTATTGCAATTGTAGTTTTGCTTTATCTACTGTTTCTATTAATTAAATTAAGTGGTAAATTTCTCATATTTCCAACAATCCAAAAACCTTATTATAGGCAATTTACCCCAACTGGCTTTGCTGCGTCTATGAGGCCACCTGTGTTTGAGGGCGCCAATTATAAGAGATGGCGCGTGAGAGCAGTTCTCTGGTTTCAATCCATGAACTGCTATGACGCCACTCTTGGCAAGCCTACGGGTGATCTCGACCCTCAACAGGAGGCAAACTATGAGAAAATGAATACCCTCTTTAAGCTTGCTCTGATCAGTGCTCTTGGAGATAACATTGTTGATGCTTATGCGTCATTTGACAATGGCAAGGATATGTGGGATGCACTTGAGGCAAAATTTGGTACCTCAGATGCTGGCACTGAACTGTATGTCATGGAGCAATTCTATGACTACAGGATGACTGATGAGTGCTCCGTGGTTGAGCAAGCTTATGAGATTCAGTCACTCGCCAAAGAACTTGAACACTTCACTTGTGTGTTACCGGACAAGTGTATTGTCGGAGGCATCATTGCCAAACTTCCTGCCTCATGGAGGAGCTTTGCTACGTCTCTGAAGCACAAGAGACAGGAGTTTTCTGTCTCGAATCTCATTGGGACTCTTGATGTCGAAGAAAAGGCAAGAGCAAAGGACACACGTGCTCGAGGTGCTGATGGAAGTTCTAGTGCCAACTTGGTACAGAAGAGAAACTTCCAAACCCACAAGTTCAGAAACAAGAACAAGTTTGAGGGTAAAGAAAAGTTTGATGTGAAGAACAAGACACCACATTCTACCAACTTCAAGAAGAAGTATGAGAAGAAGTATGAGAAGAAGAAAGGAGTCTGCCATGTTTGCGGTGATCCTGAACACTGGGCTCCCAACTGCCCGAATCGCTTTGACAAGCGTCAACATGGGAAAGGCGGCAAGACCGTCAATGTTGTCATTGGTGATACTGAGATGAAGGACGCAGGGTACGGTATATTTCCTACTGTTCTTTCAGTATGTCATTCTCCTGATTGGTGGATTGATACGGGCGCCAATGTACATGTATGTTCTGATATTTCCATGTTCTTTTCTTATCAGGCAGCAGGAACTTCTTCCGTGCTGATGGGCAACGGCTCACATGCTTCTGTTCGCGGTGTTGGTACGGTCGATCTGAAGTTCTCTTCGGGGAAGACTGTGCGACTGAAGAACGTGAATTATGTGCCCTCCATAAATAAGAATCTTGTTAGCGGTTCTCTTCTGTGTAGAGATGGCTACAAGCTTGTCTTTGAGTCGAATAAATTTGTAGTGTCCAAGTTTGGAACCTTTGTTGGTAAAGGATATGAATGTGGTGGTTTGTTTCGCTTATCTTTGACTGATGTCTGTAATAACGTTGTAAACCATGTTTGCAACAATGAATCAAATTTATGGCATTCACGTCTTTGTCACATCACTTTTAGCTGCATGACACGACTATCCAAATTAAGCTTAATTCCCCACTTCACACCTATTAAGGGTTCTAAGTGCCGAGTGTGTGTGCAAGCTAAGCAACCTCGCAAGTCCCATAAAACTGCAGAGGCGAGGAATCTGGCACCACTAGAGCTCATACATTCCGATCTCTGTGAAATGAATGGTGTGTTAACAAAAGGTGGAAAGAAATATTTCATGACGTTAATTGATGACTCCACTAGATAGTGTCATGTGTATCTTCTGAAATCAAAAGATGAAGCTTTGAGTTTCTTCAAAATCTATAAAGCTGAAGCAGAAAACCAACTTGATCGAAAGATTAAGAGGCTAAGGTCTGATCGGGGTGGAGAGTATTTTTCCAACGAGGTTGATTCCTTTTGTGCGGAACATGGTATAATTCATGAGAGGACGCCTCCCTATTCACCTCAGTCAAATGGGGTGGCTGAAAGAAAGAACCGTACTCTAACTGATTTGGTTAACGCCATGTTAGATACATCGGGTCTTTCCAAGGCATGGTGGGGGAGGCTATTATGACTGCATGTCATGTCCTAAACCGAGTCCCTACAAAAGACAAAGAGATAACTCCGTTTGAGGAATGGGAGAAGAAAAGATTAAAACTCTCTTACCTACGACCTTGGGGTTGTTTGGCGTTAGTCAATATTCCATTCCCTAAGAAGCGCAAGGTTGGACCAAACACTGTGGATTGTGTTTTTCTGGGATATGCTTTTCATAGCATTGGCTATAGATTCTTGGTCATAAAATCCGATGTGTCTGACATGCGTGTTGGTACAATTATGGAGTCAAATGATGCGACTTTCTTTGAGGATATTTTTCCTATGAAGGATATGTCTACCTCATCACATCAGGAGATTCCTAATTCATCAAGTCAAGAATTAGTTCCACTTCCTGAACCTACCATTTCGATGGAACACGTTGAAAATCCTATGGAGGACAACAGTGAAACTCCCAAAAGAAGCAAAAGACAGAGGACTGCAAAGTCCTTTGGTAATGATTTCATTGTATACCTCGTGGATGATACTCCCAGTTCCATTTCAGAGGCCTATGCATCTCCAGATGCTGACTATTGGAAGGAAGCCGTCCGTAGTGAGATGGATTCCATTTTGGCTAATGGAACTTGGGAAATCACTGATCGTCCTTACGGGTGCAAACCTGTAGGATGCAAGTGGGTGTTCAAGAAGAAGCTTAGGCCTGATGGTACTATTGAGAAGTACAAGGCACGGCTTGTGGCCAAGGGTTATACTCAAAAGGAAGGTGAAGATTTCTTTGATACTTACTCACCTGTAGCATGCCTGACCACCATTCGAGTACTACTTTCGCTGGCTGCTTCACATGGTCTTCTCGTTCATCAAATGGATGTTAAGACCGCTTTCCTAAATGGAGAGTTGGAAGAGGAAATTTACATGGACCAGCCAGATGGATTCGTGGTAAATGGTCAGGAAGGAAAGGTGTGCAAATTGCTGAAATCTTTATATGGCCTTAAACAAGCGCCTAAGCAGTGGCATGAGAAATTCGAAAGAACTTTGACTGCAGCAGGTTTTGCTGTAAATGAAGCTGACAAATGTGTGTACTATCGCCATGGTGGGGGCGAAGGAGTCATTCTTTGTTTGTATGTTGATGACATACTAATCTTTGGAACTAACCTCAAAGTGATTGAAGAGGTCAAGAGTTTCCTATCTCAATGTTTTGAGATGAAAGATCTAGAAGTTGCTGATGTTATTCTTAACATCAAGTTACTGAGAGATGACAATGGTGGGATCATACTGCTTCAATCTCACTATGTGGAGAAGATCTTGAGTCGTTTTGGGTATAGCGATTGCAAGCCTTCACCAACTCCATATGATGCCAGTGTGCTACTTCGTAAAAACAAAAGAATTGCAAAGGATCAACTTAGATACTCTCAGATTATTGGCTCGCTTATGTATTTAACTAGCGCTACGAGGCTTGACATCGCGTATGCTGTGAGCAAACTTAGCCGATTTGTTTCAAATCCGGGCGATGATCATTGGCGCGCTTTTGAGAGAATCATGCGCTATTTGAAAGGCACTGCGAGCTATGGGATTCACTATTCTGGGTACCCAAGGGTACTTGAGGGTTATAGTGATCCAAATTGGATATCTGACGCTGATGAGATAAAGGCCACGAGTGGATATGTATTTACACTTGGTGGTGGCGCTGTTTCTTGAAAGTTTTGCAAGCAGACCATCTTAACGAGGTCAACTATGGAAGCAGAACTCACAGCATTGGACACATCCACTGTTGAAGCAGAGTGGCTGAGACAGCTCTTGATGGACCTACCTGTGGTTGAAAAACCTATACCCGCTATCCCGATGAACTGTGATAATCAAACTGTGATCATCAAAGTAAACAGTTCTAAGGACAATATGAAATCATCAAGGCATGTGAAGAGGAGACTAAAATCTGTCAGAAAAATGAGAAACTCCGGAGTTATTGCATTGGATTATATCCATACATCTAAAAACTTGGCAGACCCCTTCACAAAGGGTCTATCGCGTAACGTGATAGATAATGCATCGAAGGAGATGGGTATGAGACCCACAATATAAGTTGTTCACTGTGGCAACCCACTCTATGTGATCGGAGATCCCGTGAATTAGAATCGGGAGACAAGCTGTTGATCAACTGAGAGGAGAGTATCCCTACTTTTTATACCACTCCATGAAGATGCAATACTCTCCTACTCTGCAAGGCAGGTTGATGTTTATCTTAATGTGTTCTAAGTGGCTTATTTAAGCAGAGATGTTGTCCTGCAGAACATCTTTTGAAGAACACACCTATGTGAGTCTTACTGTCAAACGTCGCAGTCCATGAGAGTTGGGTGCTCTCTAATAAACTCATGAAAGGTCAAGGAGTATGACCCATAAGCTCCACCCGCGGGGAAGTCCTACGGCAGCCTAGTATCCATCAAGGCTTTATGTGAAACTAGATTCGCAGAAAACTTGCAGTTCAAGGCGCAGTCCACTGTCCAAGTTGCTTACTAGTGTAGCATAGAGTTCTAGGTGGAAGTTCAACTTCACAGTCTCCACTGAAGCATCGGTATATAAAACAATGTTTTGGAACCAAAGGCAAATTTCGTGTGCCTCTGGGATCTGGTGGGGGATTGTTGGAATTTTGGCCCAAATAGACCAGCCCATTTAATATTCCAGAAATTCCTAATAAATCCTAGAGGCCCACTTGGCCCATTCGTGTATGGCAAGAGGTGGGACAAATGTTTAGTCCCACATTGCTAGTTGAGTGGAAGTTTTACTTGTTTATAAGGGAGGTCTTTCCACTTGTTGTATGAGCATGAGAAAGAGATGACTACACGCGCGCTCCTCCTCCGCCGCCCGCCTCGCCTCGTCACGACGCGACGCTCGCGCCGCGGGTTGCGGGAATGCCTCGAGCCGAGAGCCTCTCTCTCTCTCTTTATTTTTCCACACGCACGATGACGAATATATGGATCCTGGACCCTGCGAATAAGGACACCCCCTCTCAGGCCCAAGATTGAAGGCCCAAGAAGAGGAGCCCTTGGAATACTCCAGAAGGCCCACGTGAAGCCCACCCGCATTAACTTGCGGGTTAAGATAGGAAACATGTAACCGACCTAGTTAGAGTTCGAGTCCTCTCCGGGTAGGGTTCGAGACCTGGCCATCTATATAAGGCCAGGAGAGCCCCCCAGGGAGAGGACCAGGCAACACAGCACCATCGAAACCTTGAACTCGAGATCTTACTCTCGATTCGAGCACCACCATTGTAACCGATCTTTCCGTTAATACAGATCGACAAGAGGCAGGAGTAAGGGTTTGAAAGTGCAAACGCGCTTAAATCATCTTGTTTTGGTGTTTGTTAACAACACATGTAATCTAATAGGTGTTGATATATTTCAGGGGCTTACTTCAACATGTTATCATGTGTGGTGCTGAGGTACAAAAAGGAGTTACTGTCAAATCTCTGTTCTCTGGAGTTTTTCTCCAGGCCGGAGTCTCCGGTCTACCAGACCGGAGTCTCCGGTGTGGATATTTGCTCAGGGATTTTGCTAAGGAAATTCTGGTGTCGCGTACTGTACCCACACCGGAGAGTGTCCGGAGACTGTCCGGAGTCTCCGGTGTGGGCTTTTCTTCAAGGATTTTCTCTAAGGACTTGGTGGTGTCGCGCACTGTACCCACACCGGAGTCTTACCGGATACTTACCGGAGTCTCCGGTGTGAGTATTTGTTTCCTTCGATCGCAAGACCACAGACATACTCTATGCATATTCGAAGCACCAAGACCGGAGTCTCCGGTCCACCAGACCGGAGTCTCCGGAGTGGATTTTCCCTGAAGATTTGGGACACCGGAAACTGTCCGGAGTCTCCGGCCCAGACCGGAGTCTCCGGTCTTTACACCGGAGTCTCCGGTGTGACTTTCGCCAGAAAAGCTCCAACGGCTCTTTGCATTTATGGGGGGTATAAATACCCCCTCCCCTCCACCAACCTCAAGCTAGCTCGACCAGACTTAAAGACTCCATTGTTGAAGCTCAACCACCTTGCTAGATCTCCCAATCCAACCACCCAAAAGCCTAGATCTTTGGTGGATTGAAGGAGAAGGCCCCGATCTACGTCTTCACCAACCGGATTTCTTTTCCCCTCTCCTTTGCTTGAGGAATCTTGGCCTAGGGTTTCCTCATGTGGAGAACCTAGGCTTCTTGCTACTCTTGGTGATTTGTGAGTGTTGGGAGCCCCCAATTAAGTTGTGGGTGTGTGCCCCAAACTTGTTTGTAAAGGATTCGATCCCCGCCTCAAAGGGGTTCTATAGTGGAAGGTGAACTAGGCCTTTGTGGCGAAGTTCATCGGAGAATAGGGTGAGGCCTTTGTGGCGTTGAGTAGGCCTTCGTGGCGAGCTCACACCCCTCCAACGATACGTACTCCCTTAACAAGGAGGAACTCGGGAATACATCGTGTCTCCGTGTGCTTCCATCGGTTATCTCGTTCCTCCCTATTTACTTCTAGTACTTGTCACATTTATTGTTGTACTAGTTGCATTAAGTGTTGTTCTAGTTGTCTTAATTGCTTGCCTTGTCATATAGGTAAATTCACCCCTAGTTGCATAATCTAGAGAATTTACCTTCTTGTCAAGCCTAAATCTTAAGAAAAATTAAAATTGGTCGTAGCACCTATTCACCCCCCCTCTAGGTGCCTATACTTTACTTTCAGGGTTTTACCTCTACGAGGGCCCCGAACCTGGGTAAATCTCGCCCCCTGTCTAGCCGACGATTCCACCAGCACTATGACTTCTCCTAGTCGAAACCCGATAGGGTCACCTAAGGGATTTGTAGAGTCAGAGATTCGACAATTGGCGCCGACCGTGGGGAAGACGGGCGCTGGATCACCGGCATCTTCGGCTTCATCGACAACGCACTCTCGTTGGAAACCATCGACTACGGCTCCGAACAATCCTATACGGATCGGATCTGTCGTGGTCACACCCCACTCGCCGGAATCACGTCCGGTATTCGAGGATCTGGAGAAGAGCGTCACCTTGACGTTCGGGAGCCTAAAATTCGTGACCAACCGGGACGGAATCCTCCACTTCTCGGATAAATCGGAAACTGAATCTGGAGCTGTCGACTCACGCCGTCATCTGGAGAAAAGCGGCGAGTCCATCCGCTTCAACGACAACGACTACCATACCCTCTCGACAGAGGAACCATCAAGAATTCGAAGAAACTTTCGACCTACGCCTAGGACGCACGAGCTTCGACTGGCTCAAGTCTGCATGGCAGGATCGGAACAAGCCTCGGAAACAGAACACAGCGCGGCAGAGCGCAACATAATCGGCGTCTCACGGGAATCCTGGAACCGAGCAAAGGAGGCTATGCGAACGAGCAAGCCACCCGCATCCGGGGCTTCACACGAAGACATGGTTGCCTACCACTATCACCTAGTGAGAGCAGCCACGACTATCAAGGACGCTCGGATAGATCTGGCCCGCCGAAGAAGAGCGGCGGACGAGTCGAGCCAAAGGCGAGCCGGGCTGTCCATAACACCCTCGGTTGGAACCCGACCCGCAAGGAAGGGACACGCATCTACGTCCAGGAACAATGAGTCCCTAGCCGGAACTAGCAGACCAGACACTCCTTCTCTCATGCGAGTCGACGACGATGGCAATGTCTACCCGCAAACTCCTGTTGCCGCGGCTCTAGCCGCAGCAACTTACATGCAGATGAACCAACCGACGGAAAGTGATCCTCGGGCGGAACAGTATAAACAAGTACGCAAGGGATTAGGGCTGGCGGCCGCAAGGCTCGCCGCTTATGATCGAAAGAAGGCCGCAGAGCAGCTGGAGAAGGAACAGGAGAAGGAGAAGGAAAAGGATAGGGAAGCATCCCGCAAACGCAGGAGTTCTTCGCCAAGAAGGGACAGGTCACCACGTCATGGTCGAGGAAAAGAAGCACGACGCCGTGATGACAGTCGAAGTAGCAGCAAAGGCAGTCCAAGAGACAAGAGCTCGCGACATCATAGCAGCCGCTCGCAAAAGCGAAGCAAGGAGCCAAGGAAGGATACTGACCGCGACCGGCCAGAGTACGACGCTCGATCAGATCTCGCGCAAAAAAGGGTGGATAAGGCGAGGGCCTCGCGATATCGCGAGCGCTCCTCGTTTGGCTCCTCGGATGACGAAACCTGCGGCGCTCTCTGCTTTGCCCGCAGTATCCGCGAGGCGCCCCTACCCAAAAGATTCAAACTGAGCACGGAAGTAACAAAGTACGATGGCTCACTCGAGCCCTCTCAATGGCTAAGCAATTACCTCACGGCAGTAAAATGCCAACGTGGGAATAAAAACACGGCTATGCAATACCTCAATTTGCATCTCGCCGGCGCGGCTCGCAGTTGGCTGGAGAGACGACCAAAATCTTGCTACGCATCGTGGGATGATTTGCACCGCGATTTCTGCAAAAATTTTCAGTCGACTTACAAGAGGCCAGCCACCATTGAAGAACTGCGAGCATGCAAGCAGAAAAGTGGCGAATCCACCCGCGAGTACATCCAGCGATGGACTACGCTCCGGAATACCGCGGGAACCATTTCAGAAGAAGTAGCGATTGAAGCCTTCGCAAAAGGCGCCCGAAGAACGGCTTTCAGAGAAGAACTGGGCAGAGCCGCACCCAAGACTATTGGGGAGCTGATGAACATAGCCGAAAAATGGGCTAACGGAGAAGATGCGGTGCGCAATGAGAGAGCATCATCACCTGCACATGATGAAGATCGTCATAGTCGAAGGAAGAGGAGAAAATATTACGATCACGAAGACAGAGAGGAGTTGGTCGCAGCGGAATTCACGCGAGGTCGCGACGGTGTCGCCGTGGGAATCGCGAGTGGAGACCAAAAGCTGAAGAAAAATCACCTGACGAAGACCTCGATGGATACTGCTCGCTACATCTGTTTACAGATAAACGCACGGGCAAAACTAAGGCAACGCACCTTCTTAAGGATTGCCGAAAGTTTATTGATATCTCAGAAGCACTCGCAAGGAAAAGAGCTGCACACGCGCAAAATTACCCACCGCTTCCAGGAGGAGGCCACCAAGGATTCCAGCCGCCACAACCCCCACCTCCACCAGCAAATCCAAACATGGCATTAGCCGCGCTACCCGCACCGCCAGCTCAAAACTCCGGGGCCAACGCGTACCCGAATCCAGCAGGGCAACTCGCGATGATCCAGAAGGTATGTCCATCCCGCAGAGCTCAAAAGACTAACACAAGGCAATTGTGCATGGCCGTGCAGACACCGCCAACAAAAACAGAATACTTGAAGATGGCGGACCAGCCAATAACATTCTCGATGAAATACCACCCGCCACGAGTCTATCGACCAGGACACGCCGCCCTTGTCATCCAAGCACAAATTGGCAACTATGACTTGGCCCGCGTATTCATGGATGGTGGCAGTGGCATCAACATTATCTACGCGGATACACTCCGTCGGATGAACAGGAACTTGGACGACATCCAGGAATCAGAAACATCCTTCCACGGGATAGTTCCAGGAAAGGCAATCCGTCCACTCGGAACAATCAACCTAGAAGTTGTGCTGGGCACCAAGAGCAACTACAGAAGAGAATTCCTCGACTTCGAAGTTATCGATTGGCCTTCGCAGTACCACGCCATCCTTGGTCGAACAGCGTTCGCCAGATTCATGGCAGTACCGTATTACGCCTACCTGAAGCTCAAATTACCTGGGGAACATGGCGTAATCACCATCGACGGAGACTTTCAGAAATCCAACAAATGCGACATTGAATTTAATGAGATCGCAAAATCTTTTGGGATGCAAGAAGAACTTCAAGAGCTGGCAAAAACCACGGATCACTCCGTGATGCCCCTCACGAAGAAAAACGCGCCTGAACTGGAGTTCAGCGCTAACAGCGACACTCGAAAGCATCAAGTGCACCCGACAGATTCTGCGAAGACAGCGCTGGTTTCCACCACCCTTCCGCAAGCATAGGAAAGCGCGCTCGTCGAACTCCTCCGTGAGTACTGGGAAATTTTTGCCTGGCAGCCATCAGATATGCCAGGAATACCCAGAGAGTTTGCCGAGCACTCACTCGAAGTCTTTCCAGATGCCAAACCAATCAAACAAACTACTCGACGATTTTCAGAATCCAAGCAGAAGGCGCTTGGAGAAGAAGTAAACAGATTGCTAGCAGCAAAATTCATCAGGGAGATCAAGATATCCACTTGGTTAGCAAACCCGGTACTGGTCCCCAAAAAGAACACGGACATCCTTCGGGTATGCATCGACTACACGTCGTTAAACAAGCACTGCCCCAAGGACAACTTTCCCCTCCCGCGAATCGACCAGATCGTGGACTCTACGGCATGCTGCCAACGCCTCTCTTTCCTGGATGCCTATTCGGGATATAATCTGATCCGGATGAAAAGAGAAGACCAAGAAAAGACAGCATTCATCACACCTCACGGTGTCTATTGCTACACGACAATGCCCTTCGGGCTCAAGAACGCAGGCGCAACATACCAGCGCTGCATGCAAAAATGCCTCGCCAAGCTCATTGGCAAGAACGTACAAGTGTACGTTGACGACATAGTCATCAAGACTCGAGTTGAGAGCACACTCCTCGAGGATATTAGAGAAACATTCGATGCCCTCAACGCATACAGGATCACGCTCAATCCGACAAAATGCGTTTTCGGCGTTCCAGCAGGGAAACTTCTCGGGTACCTAGTATCCGCCAGAGGCATCGAAGCCAACCCAGAGAAAATACAAGCAATCTTAACAATGAAGGAGCCAACTAATCTACGCGGAGTCCAACAGCTTGCAGGGAGACTGGCCGCCCTGAGTAGGTTCATCGCACGATTGGGAGAGCAAGCGTTACCCTTCTACAAGCTGCTGAAGAAGACGGACAAATTCGAGTGGACACCGGAAGCTAAGCAAGCATTCGCGGACTTAAAGCGATCATTGCATAGTAGGCGAGTCCTTGCAACACCGCAAGAAAGGGAGCCACTCTACTTGTACCTAGCCGCCACAAACCAGGTCATCAGCACAGCAATCGTAGTCGAACGACCTGAGGAGGGCAAAGCGTACGGAGTTCAGCGTCCAATCTATTACATCAGCGAAGTACTCTCGCCATGCAAACAACGATATCCTCATTACCAGAAGCTCGCATACGGGGTGGTCCTTACAGCCCGAAAGCTCAAGCACTACTTCCAGGAACACGCCATCACATTGGTTAATGATGCGTCACTCGGGACAATCATGAACAACCCCATGGCATCCGGAAGAATAGCCAAATGGAGCATCGAGTTGGGCGCCTGGGACATCACTTACGCATGGCGCAACGCAGTCAAATCTCAGGTTCTCGTGGAATTCCTAAGCGAATGGACAGAACTACAAACGCCCGGGCCACCTGAGTACACGAGCAATTGGATAATGTATTTTGACGGGTCCAAAAGAAACGAAGGAGCAGGAGCTGGAATTGTCCTCATATCGCCACAGGGAGACAAACTGCAATACGTCCTGCGATTGGACTTTCCACCAGATGATCCAGCATCGAACAACGATGCAGAATATGAAGCCCTGTTGCATGGGATGAAGATGGCAGTCGCCTGTGGAGCTACTTGATTAATGATTTACGGCGACTCCAATCTCATTGTGCAGCAGACAATGAAAGAATGTGATGCAATTGCAGAAAAGATGGTCGCGTATCGCGACATGTACAATCTACTCGAAGGAAGTTTCAAAGGGTGCGAGCTGAAGCACATTGCAAGATCAAGCAATGAAGAAGCAGATAGGCTGACAAACATGGGTTCCATAAATACACCCATACCACCAGGAATATATTTCGAACGGATGATTAAGCGATCGGTCAAAGTCAAGAAAGCTGCAGGAACACCCGCAGCGTCAGAAACAAAGGTCAGCCCGCAAGTCGCCATTATCGAGCTTACCCATAATATATCACGACAGGTTTTTCTGGTCGAGGCAGTCTGGACGCAGAAATATCTCGACTACCTGATCAACAGACAGCTCCCGGCCGATCCACGCGAGGCTCGACATATAGTGAGACGCAGCAAATCCTTTCGGGTAGTCAACGAAGAATTATACAAGCAAAGCATCTCGGGTATACTTCAGCGCTGCATCGCACCCGAAGACGGCAAAGAATTACTCCAGGACATCCACCAAGGAGACTGCGGACATCATGCTAGCTGGAAAACAATCATGGGAAAGGCTTTCCGAGCGGGATTCTACTGGCTAACAGCAGCTACCGATGCATAGGACCTGGTCGAGCGATGCGATGCTTGCCAGCGATTCGCACCAAGACCACATACACCTGCTACGGAATTGCACATGATACCCATTGCCTGGCCCTTCGCACAATGGGGGCTGGACATGGTTGGACCACTACGCAAGTCCACGCCTGGCGGATATACGCACTTGCTGGTCGCAGTCGACAAGTTCACCAAATGGATCGAGGCCATGCTAGTAACTTCGGCTAGCGCCCAATGTGCCGTCAAATTCCTCGACTCCATTGTATGCAGATTTGGCGTGCCACACGACATCATTACAGACAATGGTACAAACTTCACAGCAAAGGAAACGCAACAGTTTTGCGAGGAAAAGGGCATCAACTTCAAGTTTGCTTCAGTTGCCCACCCACAAACGAACGGTCAAGTCGAAAGATCCAACGGCTTAGTTTCGGCTGGCATCAAGAAATGCCTACTCGATCGTCTACACCCCGCCGCAGGACATTGGGCAGAAGAGCTACCCTCCGTACTATGGAGCCTCCGCACAACTCCAAACCGATCCACAAAATACACACCATTTTTCATGGTATACGAGGCAGAAGCAGTCCTACCCGAGGATGTTAGATTCAGCGCCCCACGAGTTGTGGCCTACAGCGAAGAAACCTCCAACAAGGCACTCGCGGAAGATATGGATGCACTCGACGAGATGCGAGACATCGCGCTCGCAAGATCCGCAGTATATCAGCAATCACTGCAAAACTATCACAGTCGCCGCATACGCCACAGAGCATTCGCGGTTGGAGATCTAGTGCTGCGGCTCAAGCAGAAGGAAGGACACAAGCTCGAGCCACCCTGGGAAGGACCCTTCCTCATACACGAAGTCATCCCAGGCGGAGCCTACAGGCTGAAGAATCCGTCGACTGGAGGAATCTATTCCAATCCTTGGAATATCGCACACCTCCGCAAATTTTATCCCTAGGATTACTTATTATCACAATAAATAAGGCTATACTAGCCACTCTTGTAGCCCGAATACATGACTTCTCAGTCATAGCAATAAAATACATGGTTTCTCAACCATATTTACTCGAAGATTATCTATTCTTACATGCTAAATAGTTACAGGTACACACCCCATAAACACACGGGGGCTAAGCCTACAACTAAGCATCACAAGAAAATTCATACACACAAGGTTACACACCTTATAAACAGTTTTTACAAGCTATACAGCATGATAGAATATACACATTCAACAATCAGTCATGGCGATAAGCATTCTCAGTCGCCAACACTCTCTCTACTTCCTCAGAGGTCAATCGAATGATTTTCTCCGCTGCAGGACGAACAGCATCGTAATGCGGAGAAATATCATCGATTGGTCCATCTGGGAGGCTAGCTACGGAGTTAAAATTTACTTCAGGATGCCGTATTCGGACAAAGGAGAGAGCCACCACCGCGCCGCAAATCATCTGGTTGCGCACGCACTCGCGAATTTCTCCCTCCTGCCCGAAGAGCCCAAGGAGATACCTCCAATCTTCAGGACCCCTCTCAAGCGGGTAGAATGCAGCGTTTATCGCGATCAAGACCTCGTGAAAAGAACTCACGAGAACTTTCACCTGGGAGACATGGAACTTCAAAGTAGCTAACACAAAACCTCGGCTGCGATCAGACCAAAAATTATTCGCATGAGGCATTGAGCTGCCAGCTTCTTGAAGAATGTGGTTTTCCACCCACTGTTTTTCCTCCCTATCATCCGGCTTAACAACTGAAGAAAAGAGTGCGTGATCAGATAAGGAAGCAAGACAAATAAGACTTGGGGGCTGTATTACTTACACAACAGTTCCCTAGCAAGGGAAGCCAGCTCGTCCATCACAAACTGTTCGCGTTCAGTCACTAGTTTTTGCTTGGACTTCGCCACATCGGCTACCCAACGCAACACTTTCAGTTTGCGCTCGCCATCGGCTACACGATCACGAAGACCCGCCAAAGACCCAACAGCTGCAACAAGTGGATCAGCTCGGGCAGCAATTCCACCTGAGGATTCTGCGACAAATCCAGTAGCCTGGAAGAGTACAAGGAAAGAAGTAAGACGCCCTATTCGAAGTATCTCTAGTCGCATATTTGACGAATGCTCGGGGGCTACTCCCATCGGGAGAGAATACACAAACTACCAGAAGCAATTTCCAGGCAAACATTTCGATTAAAGATAATACGGGAATACATCCCAAGGTTCATTACATTCAAAACGGAAAAGGAATACAAAACTACGAAGCTACAGTGGTACTCCCGCTAGCGGCAGTCGCCCCTCCTGTGAGTCGAGCAAATAGCTCAGACAGCTTCCGAGCAAGGATGGCGGCTTGCTCGCCAAAACGAGAGAGCCGTACCTTTTTGCCCGTGGAGGGGTTGACTGGAAGAGCCAAGTAGGCTTCCTCCAAACCGGTGACTCCATGCGCCAGCGCGAACTGGATCGCAGTCTTTGCGCCAGACTCCGACTGGGCGACCGCATAGGCATCCAAGAGATTGCTCTTCGAGAAGATCTTCAGCAAGTCGTCTAGCGCAGATGGAGGTGCAGCGTTGGCGAGGAAGCGACCGTGCAGTTGCGTCAACACATGAGTGGCATCGCCAATCAAGGAGCAAACTCCTTCGGCGTGCCTCTTGAGTTGAGCAAGAGTGTCAGTTAGCACGTCTACCCGTTGGATCCCAGGGATCTCCAGAGAAACATCCAGAAGACCTGCAAAAGAAAAGAATATCAAGACTTGGCAAGTTCAGCGAGGTAAAAGATGAAATCGCAAGAGCTTAAATTACTTACCCGCGAGACGCTCAGCAAGGGGACGGAGGAACGTGACAAGGTCAGCATCGGCCTTATTGCCAGCATCCTCTTGATCCTCTAGAGCTTTCCGCGCATCCGCAAGTTGCCTTTCAAGATCCTCCGATCGCATGCGGGAGGTCTCCAGTTCTTGTCGGATGGCCGCCAGATCAGCCCCTTGAGTGGTTACCCGCTCAGAGAGACTGCCCTTCTCGGATTCCGCGAATTCGAGTCGGGCTGCATAGAAACACTTGTCAGAAATCAAGAATTGAAGAAAGAATAGGAAGAAGAAAAGATGATAAGACTTACTCTTAAGGAGCTCGTTCTCGGTGCAGAGTCGACTGCGGTCTGATCGAAGCGACTCACATTCCGACTCGGCAAAAACAACTCGGCGACCAATCGCTGCAAGAGAGTCAACAAGCGACTACAAAAAATACAGAGGTAGAAGAATTAGAAGATATAAACTGGAGCCTGTACCCGACTGAATTCAATCGACTACAGCCTCGGGGGCTACTCCCATCGGGAGCACTGCCGTGCACCCGATAAAATCAAGAAGAAGAAAAAGACTTTGAGCCTGTAGCCCATCGCACGCGATCGACTACAGCCTCGGGGGCTACTCCCATCGGGAGCACTGTCGTGCACCCGATAAAAATTTCATGACGAATGGCAAAGTTTACCTGGCCCGTGGCGCGGGAGAGGGGATCTACAGAGCTGTCCGTCACTTCTTTCGAAGCTGAAGTCCTGGCGGCAAAGCTAGGAGCCTCACGTTCCACAGTCGCCGCATGGGGGGCTGCGCTGGGAGAATTCTGGACAGTGCCAGCAGTGGGAGTCTCACACGCAGCTCCTGCTCTATTCCTCTTTTCGGGAGGAACGGAAGAAGCATACCTGCGAGGACTAATGGTTTGCAAACTGCAGCAAATAAACATCAACATAGGTGCAAAGAAAAAAGTTCGATTAAAGGACAAGAAGAAGAACTTACTCATCATCTTCATCTTCATCCAGCAAATCCGCGTTCCAAGCGGGCGCGATTACTGGGAATGAAGGGGAAGGGGCGAGTGAGCGAAGTGGAGTCGCGGAGATAGGAGCCTTCCCTGGCGATTCTTCCAAGGAGTTATCCTTGGAAGTAGCCTCGTTATCATCCACCCGACGACGCTTGTGGTGATGAAGGCCGCCATTCGAGCCCTCCGCACCATCCGAAGAATCGTCCTCGGAGCTCGAAGAAGCATCGGCTACACTGGTATCGGCTAAGCCGTCCAGGTGACTCGCCAATAACTCCAAGGCGTCCTCTCCCGCAACTGGCGGGTAGCAGTTCGCCACTGCTAAGCTCTACAAAGAAGGCAAAAGAAGGCAAGAAAAAATTCAGTCGAATAAAGCTCAAAGCAAAGAAGAAAATAATAGAAGACAGGAAGGGTAAACTAACCGCGGCTGGTGGAGGTTTCGAAGCGTCGAAGGCTTCGACTGAGCAGTCGGGGAATTTCTCCCCCACATTCAAGCTAGTGATAGCCGCGATTTTCTTCTCGAACTCAACGTTCAAAAGCTCCTCGCGGCTCACTCGGCTAGGATCCTCAGAGCCTTGGTATTCCCACATGGTGGAAGGCCTTTGCTGCAGAGGTTGGATCCTGCGCTTCAGAAAAATACTCGCCAGGTGCAGCCCGTTGAGCACCACTCCAGCAGTCTGATCCCGGAGAGCGGACACCCTTGCGAGTAGGGGCGTAACAACCTGAGTTTCTTCGGCTGACAGCTTGTGCGCCCAGGACTTCCGCCTCTTCAAAACAGCGAACGGGTGGAATTCTACGATTCCGCCCGAGCTGTTGTCGATGACGTAAAACCACTTTTTCCGCCAGCCTTTGGCGGAGTCGATGAAGTGCATACTGAAGTAGCTGCTCTCCAGTCGCGCTTGGATCCCGAAGCCACCCGTGCGTAGAGGCTCGCCAAGCTCGGAGTCCACCCGCGATTTCTCGCGGAAGATGCGAACTTTGAAGAGGGCCTTCCAGAGCGCCCAATGTGGGCGAATGCCAAGGAAGCATTCGCAGAACACGATGAAGCATGATATGTGTTGCACCGCGTTCGAAGGAAGATCGTGAAGCTGTATGCCATAGACATACAACAACCCGAGAAGGAAAGGATCGAGAGGGAAGGAGAGACCCCGAGACACATGGTCCGCGAAGACCACGCGCTCGTTCGACTGCGGGTTTGGTACCTCTTCTTTCTTCCCGAGGCGCACCCGCTTCTCAGCTTCCGCCGGCAGCAGCCCCTCCCGCTGCATCTCTTTGACGCTCTTCGCGGTGGTGTTGGGCGAACGCCAGTCGCCAGCTCGGGGCGCAGGTTGCGCGGAAACTTCTCCGGTTGCGGAAGTGGCAGCGCCACGTCTTTTGCCTCCAGCCATGGTTGAGAGCGCGAGCTTGAGCACGAGGAAGAAGATGGGCGCGAGGAAGAAGATGGATTGAAGACGAAGGCTGGGAAGGTTTTACCGCAGCGCTAAGTCCCGTATTTATACACGGAGCGGATCAGCCCCAGCCATTCGATGCGCTACGTGGCGCTTATCGCAGCCACCACGTGTGAAGGTGAAACGAAGAGACGGTGAACGTTGTTCCGTGCCACGATCTTAACAGAAGATCGTGCGCATTTACTGCACCGTTCGCGTAAAAACCGGGAGCGGCGTCTCGTTTCCCGGTCAAAAAGCTGACTAGGTGGGCCAGCCCATCTGCTACCACTCCGTCACGTCCCATCGGAAGGAGAAAAGTGCGCCATGACGTCATGGCACGCATCATCAAACTCAAGAACTTTCGAATGGAAAATTCAAACACGAAAACAACTTCGTATGAAACTACTTCGATTAAAGGCAATTCTTTTGCGAACAAATCATGGAGCAAGACCTCTTTAAAACAAGAGAGAACTACCCTATACACGAAAACTCTTTCGTACGGGCACAACAGTCCAAACATGAAAACTCTTTCATATGGGCATGACTCTCCTCAGTACGAAAATTCTTTCGATTGAATCTCAAACAATCACTCGGGTAGGAAGAACCTACCTCCATTCACACATGATATTTTTACATCATAAAAATCTGGATTGTTCAGCCGACTAGGCACATCTGGATGCCATATTCTTCGAATATGAAGGTAAGACCCAAAAATATCTTTCTTAAGGGCCTGGAATCGCACTCGAAAGCTGCGTCCTCCAGTATGATTCCGTGTCAACAACACGAAGAAAAATCCTAGCGGACGCGCCGGGTACCCCCATAGGTTAAGTTCGACTCGATAAGTCCACAACGGCTCAGTCGCAACAATCACCTTATCGGGTTCGAGTCGGAGGTCTCGAATCTGTGTAGGCCAGGAATGTTTTTTCCCTAGTCGCAATTAATTGGCCCTGATCTCTCGGGAGAGCCAAGCTACTGTGCCACATCCTTCTGCGATAAAAGCCGCAAAAATAGGCACCTATGCTGCTCGACACTCGAGCATGAAGACTCGTTGCACAGGGAACACACCCTTTAAAACAAAAAAAACGACCAAGTTGGTTATCCATAAGAAAGGCGACCAAGAAAGGTTTGACCGTCTACTCGACTGGAAAAATCCCACTCGAGCAGACGCTCGGGGGCTACTGACGAATATATGGATCCTGGACCCTGCGAATAAGGACACCCCCTCTCAGGCCCAAGGTTGAAGGCCCAAGAAGAGGAGCCCTTGGAATACTCCAGAAGGCCCACGTGAAGCCCACCCGCATTAACTTGCGGGTTAAGATAGGAAACATGTAACCGACCTAGTTAGAGTTCGAGTCCTCTCCGGGTAGGGTTCGAGACCTGGCCATCTATATAAGGCCAGGAGAGCCCCCCCAGGGAGAGGACCAGGCAACACAGCACCATCGAAACTTTGAACTCGAGATCTTACTCTCGATTCGAGCACCACCATTGTAACCGATCTTTCCGTTAATACAGATCGACAAGAGGCAGGAGTAAGGGTTTTACCTCTACGAGGGCCCCGAACCTGGGTAAATCTCGCCCCCTGTCTAGCCGACGATTCCACCAGCGCTCATGACTTCTCCTAGTCGAAACCCGATAGGGTCACCTAAGGGATTTGTAGAGTCAGAGATTCGACACACGAATTATATGAACAGGTTTTGATTACGGAGGCTGCTCAACTTCGGCTGATGCCTGTTTGCCTTCCCGAGAGGTCGCTCCTCTCCAGAGATACGCACACCAGATACACTGCCTTCTCGTTTCCAGAGCCTTGCGCCGCCGCTCAAGTCTTCCCCATCCTGGCCTGCGGCGTGCACCGCCGGTTGTAGGCCTCCGAAACTGCGCTACTTCGAGTCCTGTACGGGAGAAGGGCGATAAGGTTTTTGGGGAGCGCTCTGCGCGACTACAGCCTTCTTCATCACGGACGACAACGACATCTTCCCGAACGACGACTTCTTCCCGTAAGTCGACGATCTCTTCGACGATATGGCCGACAACGTCAACAATGGTCCCGCTGCTGCACCAGCTCCTGTCCAGTATGTGCTCATGCCTTCTCTGTTCATTCTCATGTTTCAGATCCTACTAGAGTTCCTACTTCTAGCATTTGTAGTAGATTTATTTTCCTCAGATTCTAGACTATGCATGCATTTTGCCTACTCTCTAGAAATTCAGATGATTAAACTATGCATGTATATTGTCTACTCTTTGAAAATTCAAATGCCTAGTTTGACTATTGCAATTGTAGTTTTGCTTTACTACTGTTTCTATTAATTAAATTAAGTGGTAAATTGCTCATATTTCCAACAAGGCGTCTCCCTGACACACAGACATGAGGGTGATAGGGCGTTGCATCTGCCCGATTGAGAAGAAGGGTCTGACAGTAGGGTCCACATGCCAGCGAGAGTAACCTGCAATCCCGGGCGGGATTGTTGCATTTCTAGTGTACCAACCCGTGCAAAGTTCGATTTAGACCGGGATTCACAAGTTCAGGGTCCAAACGACGGGGATTTCGATTTCGGGGTTTAAACTGTCCAACCTCTACCAGTTCAAGGTTTAGAATAGACTTTTTCCTATATTTTAGGGTACATGGAAACAACAATAGTGGCAGAGATAATCCCCCCACGTCGATCGACAGGTAGCTGCGTGAATGAGACGAGCGTAAATACCGAGCGCCGAGATCCCATCCGTGGTCCAGCAGTAGTATTATACATCCAACTGTTGAAGGACGCCCGTGATGCAAGCAAAGCAAGTACTCGATCGGAACAGTGGGACTCTGGCAGTCAGTCACTCACAGGCACAACAGGACACACACGCACATAAATGAGATCGTTAACAGTGGCGTAGTACGTACGTACATAAATGTGACGAACAGAGTCAAGTTGCACGCAAACACACACTGAAAGCTAGGCACGTACTAGTACACACACGGTGCGGCCATGAGATCTGCATCACCTGTCCGCTTCTTCTTCTTTCCGTTTCCCAGCAACTCCATCTAGCTCAGTTTGCACCCTGCAGGTGTGATTCACTAGTAGTTTTACTTCTGCGAGCCAGGCTTTTTTCATAGATAGTATATGCTTGTACCGCTAGCTCGATCTATGCTTGTGTAAGCAAGAAAGTGCCTGAAGAGATCGTACCCATTTCTTGCGTTTCAGAGATGGATACAGTTCATCTATGTGTACACATGCATGTGTACCTCAGCACCACCGTCCCAGGTGCACCATTGCAGAAAGTAAAGTTCGCTAGTAGCACACAGTAGTAGGATCATTATTCAGTAGCAGGGTTTCATGTAATACAAACACTGCAGCACCTCGCACACCACACATAGTTTAGTTACACACCCTGTGATTAGCAAACCCTAGTACTAGCTAATTACCATAGTACGTACTTTTCTGTGCATGCATGGACCTTCACACAAAACTAAAGGCCATGGACACACACTAGCTAGTAGCACAAATTAACTCCTCGCAACAAACTCGATCGATCGCAAGCACACTAAACTTTAAGAAACTAGTTAACCAACAAGCTACTGAGAACAGACTCTAGAAATAAATCACCTGGTGCCGCTAGCTACATTTTTTTTAATGGGCTTTTGTCCTAGCGCGCGCTCGTACTGTTGGGCACTAGCGAGAGGCTACCTTTGTTTCTTCTGCGAGATCCTAGCACCACCCGGTGGCCTGACCAGCAGGGGACTCGTGACGCCGGCGCGGGGACGCCAGGTGGTGCAAGGATCTCGAGACCTCGGCTAGCTGGGAAGCTAGAGCTGGTAGTGGTAGGACGACGCCGCCGCCGCGGGCGGGGGCGGCGAGGCGAGCTGGGCGCAGAGCTCGGCGAAGGCCGTGAGGATGGCGGCGTGGTGGCGCGGGGAGTTGAGGGCCAGCAGGCGGCGGAGCATGCAGCGGAGGTCGTCCCAGCTGCACAGCCCCGTCTCCACCACCATCTGCACCATGCTCTCCCGGAAGTCCGCGCGCGGGTCGGAGGAGTCCTTCTCCACCGCCAGCCCCACGTCCTCCGGCTCTGCTTCCGCTTTCTGCTCCACGTGATTATACGACCTTTTCTTCTGCTGCTGCTGCTTCTTCTTCGCGCTCGCCGGCTGCCTCTTGACTACCGGGGAAGCCGGCGTGGTCACCGCCGGAACCTGCTTGGGAGGAGCGGCGCCGAAGCCGTGGTAGGAGGAGTAGTAGTTGGAGCAGTTGGAGGAGGCGTAGCTGGTGGAGAAGGAGGCGGTGGAGGAGGAGGAGTGGAAGAAGCTGGACGAGCTGTTGCTCCTCGCCGCCGCCGGCGCCGGCTTGCTGGCGAAGGAAGGCTTGAGGAAGGACGGCAGGCTGAGCTGAACCCTCGGGCGGCGCGGGCGGCAGCTGCACCCGGTGTCCACCACCGGCACGTGGCGGCGCCGTCCCACCGGGAAGTGCCCGCTGCCGGCGCTAGCCCCCTTGCGCGCTCCGGTCGACGACATTCACGTACGTGCTAGGATAGTTTTGCAAGGCTACGGCGGCGTGTACCCTCGATGGGGTGTATAAAGCTTGGCTAGGCGAGCTGGGATTAATTGGTTGCACGGTGGTGTGTGAGATTTCGCAAGCTCGCAAAATCTCCTCACGATAATAATGCGACTGCGAGTGAGGTGTTAGTATATTTTCTCGTGTGGGACGGTGATAGGGGACATGTAGTTTATATATACTCGTGAGAGTATATGTTGTAGTATTTGACTAGCACTGGACAGGATAGTTAATTGGGAGAGGATTGGTGTGGTTTAGCTGGGCCATGTGGGGCTGGCCGGCCGGCGAGCTCATCATTCCTCACCCTGCCATTTGTGACGACTTTGACGGTCCTCTCCTCTCTAGCCAGCCTTCATATTCTAGTCGTGGCAATTGCAATTTGTAGGTGGAAAAACCTGTTTGGCTGTGCTCCAACTGCCAAGTTAGAAGAGGTTGCTAGACATGTCATCGTGTAATTGTATACATTGTTTTTCGTTTTCTGCGTACATTTTTTCAGTGCTTGTGCATACATTTCATGGGCAATCGGCATATTGTATACCGGTGTGACAAGGCACGATGGCGCCATGCGCGTCGTGCTCCGTGTTGAATGCCTTCGATCGCGTGGCTGGTGAGACACGTATTTCTCGCCGGGTTTCTTTCACAGATCGACGCGCCTCTCGTCATGAGCATGACGTCGCACGCACGTCCGTCCGGTGTGAACTACACCTCGACCGATCGTAGACTCGCGAAATACGGTGTGGAAACCGTGAGTATCCCCTTTCCTTGTTTTTCGTCGATCTATGATTGCTTAGAAATATTTAAATTTATTTACTCAACATGTGCGAGCATGCATGTCATTGCATTGATCATCTTGAATAACAGCTAGCCACGTACATTGATCGGTTCAAATCTCCCCACATAAACTAGCTTGGCCGGCCGCGACCGGATTAAGAAAACAGATCTCTATATTGATACGAACACGTCCTCCACGCGACGCGTCTGAACGTGATCGATGGGGAACTAAAACTTGCTCGAGCGCGACAATATTTTCGACGCATGCAGCAACTGCTATTAATCTAAGGAAGTAGTACGTGGCTGTGATAGAGAGTTTAGTTTGGCTATCGATCCATATCCACAACGACCACTAGTCCTTCCGCAAGCTTACACGTTACGCCCTCGCAATCGCCTAAGCAGATTCCAAATGGAGATCTTCTCGCAAATAAAAGCAAAAAAAAATTGGAGCTCTAACTTTATCAAAAATCATATTAATAATAATATATCGAATGAATCAAATGGTTTGGTTCAACTTCATCCATAGATGAAAATGTGCAAGATATTGAAGAAGAGGGCTTGGTAGATTCGGTGAATCCTCCTAAAGGCGTAATGATTACGCGGTCCTGTAAAACTAAGAAAGGGGGTTCTTATAAACCTAAAAGAAGGAGTGATAGATTGAAATCTTTAGTGAAAAATAATTAAGCACAAATGAAAGGAGTTTTTTGGAATACAGATGGTTTTGGTGACCCGGCTAAGCACTTGGCGGTGAATGAGATTGTGAGGGAGTTAGATCTAGACTTCGTTGCTATTTTGGAAAAGGGTATGTCTAGTTTCGAGCGACGTTTATTATCTCATCTCGCAGGAGACCGTGATTTTAGTTGGTATTGCTTACCACCCCATGGGAGGTCGGGGGGTATTTTTGGTTGGTTTTAATAACGTTCTGATGACTGTTCAGAAATAGCAGGGGAGTTTTCGGCGAAATTTTATATACGCACAAAGAACGATGGTTTTCTTTGGGCGTTGGTTGTGGTATATGGGGCTGCCCAAGATGACAAGAAACCCGAGTTTTTGTCGGAGTTAGTTCGCATATGTGAGAATGAGACCCGCCCTATTTTGGTAGGTGGAGATTTTAATATTATGAGGCGACCTAATGAGAAGAGTAACGATAACCTTAACACCCGTTGGCCTTCGATCTTTAATGCCATTATTGAGAGTCTGGATCTAAAGGAATTAGAGATGTCAGGGAGGCAGTACACCTGGGTTAGTAGAACGAGATGTAACTACTTTTGAGAAGTTAGATCGCATACTAGCAAGTGTGGAATGGGAACAGAAATTTCCATTAGTTACAGTTCAGGCTTTAGCTCGAACTGGATCTGATCATGTACCATTATTTCTTGATTCTGGTAGTTCAGCTCATGGTGGAAATAGATCTGCCTTTTCATTTGAGTTATCATGGCTTCGCCAGGAGGTTTTTTTTGAGATGGTTAGGGCGGAATGGATTTCCATACAGATGGGAGCATCGCCTATTGAGACTTGGCAAAACAAGATTAGACATTTACGTAGTTTTCTACGTGGATGGGCTAAGAATATGAGTGGCGAGTATAAACTCTTAAGGCAAAAGCTAATTCTGCTTATTGATGAGTTAGATCGTAAAGCAGAAAACATACCCCTTTCGGAGGACGAAAGAAAAACGAAGAGGGAGGCTTATTTGTTTTTGGCTAAACTAAGACGTGATGAGGAGTCCAAGTGGGCTCAGCGTGCCAAAATGAGGCATGTTCAAGAAGGAGGGGATAACACACAATATTTTCATTGAATGGCTAATGGAAAGAATAGGAAGAAAAAAATATTTCAGTTAGAACAAGATGAAGGTACTATAGTTGGGCAACAAAATCGTATGTTCTTTATTTCTGAATATTACAAAAAAAAATTGGCCCCTCAAGGAATACTACTATCTCACTTGATGACGGTAGAGTAGATGAGCAACCTCTTTTGGATTCTTAAGACCACCCTTGCAGTAGGATACCATCTGCTTTGGGTTCTTTATTATCTCCTTCGAGGGATTTTTAGGATCGTTCAGGCTATATTTAGTCTATTTTGGCTTTTACTGTCTACTTTTCTCAGGGAGATGGTTAAGGACCTCAGAAGATAGAGGAGAGCGCCAGGCGCAGATTTTCGAAATACTTCTACGGGGAATGCTGATTGAATGAGCACCGCAAGTCTCTCAGGAAGAAAATACGCTTTTAACCGCTCCTTTTACTGAAGAGGAGATTTTAGAGGCCATTACTCAAATGGAACTCAATAAAGCACCGGGTCCAGATGGGTTCCCGACTGAGTTCTATAAGAGATTTTGGGAGGTAATAAAAGGGGATGTTATGGCGTTGTTTACGCAGCTGCATGCCGGGGAGTTTCAGTTGTTCAAGCTTAACTTCGGGGTGATTACATTATTGCCTAAGAAGGAAGATGCGTCTAGAATTGAACAGTATAGGCCAATTTGTCTTTTGAATGTTATCTTCAATTTTTTTTACTAAAGTTGGGACCAACAGAGTGACTGCTATTGCGCAGCGTATGATCAGACCCACCCAATCTGCGTTTTTACCTGGTAGAAACATATTGGAGGGGGTAGTGGTTCTCAGGAAACCATACATGAACTAAAAACTAAAAAAATTGATGGAGTGTTCTTTAAGATTGATTTTGAGAAAGCTTATGATAAAGTTAGCTGGGACTTTTTGCAGCAGACACTTAGAATGAAAGGATTCTCACCACAGTGGTGTGATTGGGTGGCGAGATTTTTTCAAGGGGGGGGCGTTGGTATTAGAGTGAATGATGATATTGGTCATTATTTCCAAATGCTAAAAGGTTTAAGACAGGGGGGTCCGTTATCACCTATTCTTTTTAACCTAGTGGCAGATATGTTAGCAGTTCTCATTGCCAGGGCAAAGGAGGATGATTATGTTGGGGGTCCGGTACCTCATCTAATTGAAGGTGGGGTTTCGATTCTTCAATATGCTGATGATACAATTCTTTTTCTGGAACATGATTTAGATAAAGTGGTAAATATGAAACTCATCTTATCAATTTTCGAACAGTTGTCTGGTTTGAAAATCAATTTTTACAAGAGTGAGATCTTTTGTTTCGTGGCTGCAGTTGAATTGCAGCATGGATATCGCCACATATTTGGTTGTGAGGT
Organism: Alopecurus myosuroides; assembly: GCA_028641055.1. NCBI lineage: Eukaryota > Viridiplantae > Streptophyta > Magnoliopsida > Poales > Poaceae > Alopecurus > Alopecurus myosuroides. The sequence goes on along the minus strand of CM054057.1, from coordinate 316,155,284 downwards.
TGGACATCTACCATTTAAGTATTTGGGTATCCCGATTCATTATAGAAAACTTTTAAATAAAGAGTGGAAACCAATTGAAGATCGATTTGAACAAAAGCTTAGTGCTTGGATTGGTAAATTGCTTTCCTATGGAGATAGGTTGGTTCTCATCAATTCGGTTCTATCTAGCTTGCCAATGTTTTTCCTCTCTTTCTTTGAGATTCCCATTGGGGTACGGAAAAATTGGACTTTTTTCTATCACGATTTTTCTGGCAGAGTGATCAGAAAAAGAAGATGAGTCGCTTAACTAGGTGGAATATTATTTGCCGACCAAAAGATCAGGGTGGCCTGGGGATCGAGGTACTAGAGATAAAAAAAATATTTACTTAGTAAATAGCTATTTAAACTACTAACAGAACAAGGGGTGTGGCAGGAGCTTCTACATAATAAGTATGTTAAAGATATACCATTACCACAAGTGGAGGCTAAACCCATGGACTCACCTTTTTGGAAAGGGTTGATGCGGGTAAAGTCTGATTTTTTTAAACGTATTCAGTATACGTTGGGAAATGGTCAAATTGTGCGTTTTTGGAAAGATATTTGGTTAGGTGATAATACTCTAGCTACCCATACCGCTCTCTTTATAATATTGTAAGACATAAAAATGTTATATTTTCACAAGTATTGTTGGAGGATCACCCAAATCTTGCTTTTCGGAGGGCATTAACAGGTGATAAATGGGAAAGAGTCGAACGATTGATGTCCGTATCCTTGTCTAATGAGGCTGGTACTTTTAAGTGGAAATTGACAACGTCTGGTTCATTCTTGGTTAAATCTTATTATGAAGATTTAATGAATGGAAATACTAGATTTCTACGCAAATATATCTGGAAATTAAAAGTCCCGCTTAAAATACGAATCTTCATGTGGTTCCTTTACCGTAAGGAGCTGTTGACAAAAGACAATCTTGCCAAAGGACATTGGACGGGGTGTCCAAAGTGTGTTTTTGGTGGTCATAATGAAACTATTGAGCATTTGTTTATAACTTGTTCCTTTGCAAAAAAGATTTGGCGCTTAATCCACTTTACTTTTAGTATTTCTCCTCCATTATCGGTAACTAATCTGTTTGGGGGTTGGTTAAATGGAGTGGACAAAATTACTAAAATTAGTATTCGCATTGGCGTTTGTGCCTTTCTTTGGGCAATTTGGAATTGCAGGTGTCGAGACATCGTAGTAGTTTTCATAGACTGGGGTGCCATGAGACTACGGTAGAGACGTGGGGTAACGGGATAGCGTAGTAAACACAGAACACGGGATTTACCCAGGTTCGGTACGTCGCGACAGTACGGCGTACCTACTCCTGCACTTCTCACTATGAGGGACTAAAGCCCGTATAATAAGGTTACAATGTAAGGGAATAGATCTAGCTACTCGTCGAGGATGAACTTCCCGGCGAGTTACGCAAAGCTTAAGCTAGAACCTAGAACCTTGGAACTAAAGGAACTTATTGAACTTATGAAATCTATCTCCCGTCCGGCTTTATATAATAGCCGGATTAGGGCTTACAGAACCAGAAACCTAGAAGACTACGTTTAACTTGTAACTTGGAAAGTAAGGAATCCGTCTTCTCCTCCAAGCCAGATCACGCGGGCCGTGATCCGGGTTCTTCTAGAATCCGGCTTCTACGCGTTGGACTACTGGGCCGCCCAATGGACCTAAACCCATTACCTTGCAGGCCACCCTGGTAGTCCAGCTCTTTTGTCTACCATCTTCTATACCCCTATTCGGTATATATCCGACAGTAGCCCCCAGGAAGGATCAAAACTCTGAAACTCCGCCTTTCGTCAAATACATTTTGTCCGGGAAACTTGATTCAGCAGTCTTGATTCTTTCTTCTTTCCTTTTGAAGGAGATGGTAACATAAAACTCGGAACTACGAAAATCCGGCTTTTATTCTCGCGATCCTTCGCGGAAAAGGAACACGTGACATCAGCGCTTTAATCATGCTGACGCAAGCGCCGCTTGGTTTCACGCGGGAAACCCTGCAACGTATCTCTGACAGATTCTCACGAGAAACAAGGAGATGGCCATCATTCCTCTGTCGTTCCGTTTCCCGGATTTTCCGGCGAGCGACATGCGTCAAACATCCAACGGTCAAAAGAGCCGTTGGCGCGTATCTAGAGGGTTTTTAGGCTATAAATAGCCGTCTTCGTCGTCTCCGAAAACCTTTCCTCACTCCCTCTGCCCACGCCATTGACGCAAACGCGAGCACGAGAGCTTAGAACGAATCCTTGCCCCGACGAGCCCTTTGCACGCCGGAGCGCTCCGTCACCGCCGAAAACGATGGCCTCTCCGTCGTCCTCACCGGCCCGTGCCTCCATCGACGAGCTTTTGGGCGACCTGGATCCACAGTTGGGGTCGCCCAAGCATGCCGGCGGCGGGCCGGAAAGAACCACGGCATCCGCGGCGGGCGGAGGAAACGCTTTCGCCGCCGCGGACGTAGCGGGCCCAAGCACGACAACATCCCCGCTGTTCGCACCGGAAACGGCGGGGGTCAAGACTCACTCTCGTGGCACTGAGCGCTTCTCCGCCGGAGCTGACGAAGAAGCAGAATTTGTCGGAATTTGGAATCAGAGTGATACTTCACTCGTCCTCCTTCGTCGGATGTCAAGGGACAGATTAATAGTTAAAGGCAAATGGCGGATCTCGAAGAATGAGCCAGAGCCCAAGCCAAAGGAAGGTGAACGCGTCCTCCTCACTTCTCATATCACGAGAGGTATGGGTTTTCCCCCTTCCGCCTTTTTCCTAGACGTCCTCAATTTCTATGGTGTCCAACCACATAATATCTCTCCAAATTCCATCCTCCAATTAGCTAGTTTCCAAGCTCTTTTCGAAGGGTATCTTGGAATAACTCCCAATTTAGACTTCTGGCATTATTGTTTCGAGGTAAAACACAATATCACAAACGGTGTCTCGCCCATCTGCGGTACCATATCTTTTATCCTCAGAAACTTTAGGGAAGAATGGTACCCCAGGATAAGAATGCCGAAACCTGACCAATCTTGGCTATGTTCTTTCTTTTATCATCAAGACATTCCGTTCCCCAACAAAGAAACCGGACTTCCTCCCTTTGTTAATTCTGCTGCCATTCCTCATGAAAATTGGACACTTGAAATAACAGAGGATTTGCCTGAAAGCCTGATGAAAATAAAGCGTCGCATTGCCAAACTTTCTTCTTCTCAACCACCTTTGGTTTGGAAGGATATCGTGTTATGCTGGTTTGGACGTCGCGTACAACCTTTATCCCTTCGTTCCCGACTTCTTTGTGAGTACACGGGACCGGAAGATAGCATGAGAGGCACTGATAGATCCTTTAGCAAGAAGGATTTTGTCGAACGCCTTCATCAGATAGTTGCCGCCGATAGCCAGGTTGAAGAGAGTCTAGCCATATATCATGCGGAAAATCTGGTTCCTAAGGTACTTTTCTTCCCTTGTTTCTGAGTTTCCTCAGATTATCTTCTCTCTTCATTTTTAACATACTGCTGATTCTTTCCTAGTTTGACGAACTTGGAGAAGATGATCTTGCTTCTGATGCTGAAATCAGCCAATTGTATGCCGAGTTTTACAACACCCAAAAGCGCAAGAGGCAAACTACCATCAAAGAAGAATTCCCTTCTGCAGCTGCAGGTAAAAGGGGGAAAACGAATATGCCAATGGGCGGAAATCTTCAATCACCCGTCAGAAACGAATCCATTCCTGCTCCAGATGATATCCGGGTGAAAGAAGAACTTTTCGACGCACTCGGATATATTCGTCCGGAAGCTAAGAAGTTTTTTGCTCCTGCGCCTCTGGTTCGCCCTTGGCCGCAAAATGGATTAGTTATCCGCAACAATATCGCATTCTCGCCCCGGCAGGTCATACACGATGGCCTTCACCACGTAGGAATTCTTTTCATGGAATATGCCCGAGAATTCAAGGAGACCTTAACTGATTTGCGAGAAATGAGCCAGGTAATACCTCTAGCCCCCAAGCATTAAGTTGAAAATCTAAATTCCTCTTAATGATTCTTTGTATGCTTGTTCAAACTTAAGCATCTGGCTTTCATTTCCATGTTTCAGCATTCCGCAGATGCCATAAACGTGGAAGTTTTGAAAAAACTTAGCCTCAAAAGCAAAGAAGTAAAAACACTTCAATCTGCTATTGAGTCAAAGAGCAGCGAACTGGCGTCGACTCAAAAGCAATTATCCAAAGCCACCGGTATTTTTCTTCGTGTTTGTTGACTTTTGCTGGAAAGTTTTTTCTCAATCTTGCCGTAATGTCGGATTATTTTGTCCCTGCTTTCCAGCTGCTTTAACCAAAGCCAAGAAGCTCACAGCGAACGCTGCTTATTTTTCTCAACTTCGTGAAGAAAACTCCAACCTTCAAAGAGAACTTTCAAAAGTTCGAGAAGAACTGGAAGCCAGTAATCTAGCCCTTGGGATTGCGCAATCCAAGGCTTCTTTGCAGGCAGCAGAGGATAAATCCATTATCAATGATTTAGAAAGTATGCTATTTCCTCGTATGAAAGAAAGCGATGAAATTGACGCGGTTCTTGGTAAGTTGACTTCTTTTACCAATACTTTCATGCCATATTCTTATATTTTCTAATCTTTGCCTTTTGTCAAAAAAGCAGGAAATTTTCCAGGGATTTCTCGGACGGAAAAGATCCGGGCCTTTGGGAAGATATGGGATTCAATCAGAAATGCAGGAATGCATTTACTTAATAAATTCCTGCCTACAAGCAGTATACAATTCTCAGAAGTTTACCGACTTCCGGATGGCATTATGGAAGTAGCAAATTCGAAGGAATCTTTCCTTCGCTCTGCAGCACGGGGTGGTGCGCGAATGGCACTTGGCCTCATGCGCTTACACTACCCTGATGCAAAATCCTGGCGTGTAGCATCCGGTATTCCTCAAGAATGCTCAGAAGCACAAATAAATGCAATCTTTAAAGAAGTTGAAGGCCATGCCACGCAGATTGCTTCCATGGTAAATATCTCCATTACTTATCCGGAAGAAGAAGTGCCCGCAGCCCCCGAGAATGATGGCAGTGATGAAGACTCAGAATTTTAAAGGGGGCGCACTTAACCTGGATGATGGATGCGTATAGTAGCTTCTTTACAATGTAACTCATACTGTAATACTTCTATGTCATTTGTCGAAACAAGAACTCCGCCTTTTGCGATTTCAAACTTCTTGCAAAGTTTTTCCGGGTTTGGCTGCTCCTTTATCTTCTAAGTAATCTGGTATATATGCTTTAACTGTCCTTAGTGTTTGTAATGGCTCAAATAGCATTATGAATCGTTATGCCGAGTAACTGGGGACGAACCAAGCAGTTTTGAAACTCGAAAGCATGAATCATGCTAAAGGCATTTTTACTAACTAGTTCCAGTAACCCAGCATACGCACGATCAGATAAGACTTAGAGAAAATAAGGAACTGTTCTGAAACTTGGGCACGCAGGCACAATCCGAGTTTCCTTTAACCTTTAACAGGCCGAATCGTTCAGCTTTTAAACACCGAGCACGCAGGCACAATTCGGGTCAACATTGAGTATTTGTAAGATCATTGGGAAATAGATAAAGCGGAAATATTTTGTACTTATAATGAATATGAATTCCGATAACTTTATTTCATGATCTCAAAGATGTTTACATAGAAATTGAACTAAGTGTAGAAGGGACGTAATTGCTGGATACTCCAAGGCCTATTTGTCTCTCCTAGTTCAGCATCTATTTTTCTCTTTCTTTTGCGATTCGGCTTTTTGGGATCATCCTCCGTATCTCGAATGTCGACAAGATAATATGATCCATTCTTCATGGCTTTACTGATGACAAATGGTCCTTCCCATACTGGGGCCAATTTGTGCTTTCTTTGCTGCACCAATCTCAGCACCAAGTCACCTTCTTTAAAAGAGCGATGCCTGATTTTCCGACTATGATAACGTCGTAAACCTTGCTGGTAGATGGCGGATCTTTGAAGCACAAGTTGTCTTTCCTCTTCTAGGAGATCGACAGCATCCTGTCGTGCTTCTTCGGCATCTGAGTCATCAAAATTTTGCACTCTTGGGCTATCATGGATCATGTCCGTTGGAAGCATGGCTTCCGCACCATAAACTAGGAAAAACGGGGTTTGCTCAGTTGACCTATTTGGCGTCGTTCGAATACTCCATAACACGGAAGGTAGTTCTTCTACCCATGCTCCAGCTGCTCTATGAAGAGGAGTTTCGAGTCTTGGGCGTATTCCTTGCAGGATTGAGCTATTCATTCTTTCAACCTGTCCATTGGATTGCGGGTGTGCCACGGATGCAAGATCCAAGCGAATTCCCGTTTGTTGGCAGTATTTTGCCAACTCCCTAATGGAGAAATTCGTCCCGTTATCAGTTATTATGCTGTGTGGGACGCCATACCTCATTACTAAATCGATAATGAAATTTCTGGCAGTCGCGCCGTCCAGCTTTTTGATGGGCTTAGCCTCCACCCATTTTGTGTACTTATCTACTGCTACAAGTAGATGTGTAAGTCCACCTCTTGCAGTTTTGAACGGTCCCATCATGTCTAGCCCCCAGACCGCAAACGGCCAAGTGATAGGGATAGTTTTTAATGCTTGGGCCGGCAAATTGGTCTGCTTAGCATAATATTGACATCCTTCGCATGTATTCACTATGCGTTCGGCGTCTGTCTTGGCTGTTAGCCAGAAAAACCCTGCACGGAATGCTTTTTTGACTATGCTTTTTGATTGAGCATGATGTCCGCAATCGTCGGCATGGATTTCTTGCAATATTTCTCTTCCTTCCTCTGGTGAAATACACCGCAGAAAAACTCCAGAAGTACTGCGTTTGTATAAGTGGTCGTTGATTACTACGTATCCTTTGCATCGACGTTGTATTTGCCTTTGCAGGACTTCGTCTGCTCCTTCCGGGTACTTCTGATTGACTAAGAAGTTTAGGTACGGGATTGTCCAATCCGGTTTAACGAACATGACTTCAATTGTTTCAGATGCTAAAGGGTAATCGACGTCTCCACCTTTTATGGATGGTTCGTGCAAATGCTGGACGAATACCCCTGGTGGTAAAGTTTTTACTCTCTCTGATCCCATGCGGGCTAACGCATCCGCGTTCCAGTTTTCCTCCCTTTTTATGTGAAGGACTTCGAACCCGAAGAAACAGATGGCAAACTCATCCACCGTTCTCCGATATTCGGCCATTATGGGGCTTTTCGCGTCCCAGGTTTGGTTGAGCTGATGCTGTACCAAATCCGAGTCTCCGTAACACAAGATGCGTTTTACCCCTATTTCTTTTGCAATATGCAAGCCATGAAGCAAAGCTTCGTATTCTGCTACATTATTACTGGCGTTGAAGTGTATTTGCAATACGTACTCCATTGTGTCTCCCTTGGGAGATTTTAGAACTACGCCGGCTCCAGCTCCTTCCTTCATCTTAGATCCGTCAAAGTGCATGATCCAGTACTCGGACTCTGGCATCGGTGTATTTTCCATTGCTTCGGTCCAGTCGGCGACGAAATCTGCCAAAACCTGGGATTTTATTGCCGTCCTTGGCTGATACTTAATGTCGAAGGCTGCCAGCTCGATGCCCCATTTAGCTACTCGGCCGGTTGCCTCCGCATTGTTTATAATATCTCCTAGTGGTGCTTTACATACCACTGTTATAGAATGTCCTTGGAAGTAATGGCGCAGCTTTCTGGATGCGAAAAATACGCCATATGCCAGTTTCTGATAGTGCGGGTATCTTTGTTTGGATTCGGAAAAAACTTCGCTTATGTAGTATACCGGATGTTGATCTGGTATGCTTTGCTCTTCTTTTGCCCGTTCCACAACGATTACCGCGCTGATAACCCGACTAGTAGCCGTAAGGTATAACAACATGGGTTCTTCATCTTTGGGAGATGCCAAGATGGGAGCGTTCATCAAGGTTTCTTTTAACTGGGTTAACGCTGCGTCGGCCTCTTCTGTCCATTCAAACTTGTCGGATTTCTTTAACAGTTTGTATAGTGGCAAGGCTTTATCCCCCAGCCGACTAATAAATCTGCTGACGGCTGCAGCGGAACCCGTCAATCTTTGGACATCTTTTACACACGTAGGCTTTGAGATATTCAAGATTGCCTTGATCTTTTCCGGGTTGACTTCTATTCCTCTGTGAGAAACGATGAAACCTAGAAGTTTTCCTGAGGGAACCCCGAATACGCACTTAGATGGGTTCAACTTCATCTTGTAAGTGCGCAAGTTTTCGAAAGTTTCTCGCAAATCCTCAAGGAGTGTATCTTTTTCCTTGGTTACGACAGCAATATCGTCCACGTAAACATGGACGTTTTTTCCAATCTGACTATGCAAACAACGTTGCATGCAACGCTGGTAGGTTGCTCCTGCGTTCTTCAGGCCAAAAGGCATGGTTACATAGTAATACGTCCCGTACGGGGTTATAAAAGAAGTCTTGATTTGATCTTCCTTTTTCATGCGTATTTGGTGGTACCCGGAGTATGCATCCAAAAAGCATAAAAGCTCAGAGCCTGCAGTGGCATCTATTATTTGATCGATTCGCGGCAGCGCAAACCTATCTTTCGGACATAACTTGTTCAATCCTGTGTAATCTATACACATTCTGAGGGCAGTTGTGTCTTTCTTCGGTACTAGTACCGGATTTGCGGACCAGTCAGTATGGATTACCTCCTTGATGAAATCCGCTGCTAAAAGCCGGATAATTTCCTTGCCAATAGCCTTCCGTCTTCTTCCGTCAAATCGACGGAGACCTTGTTTGACGGGTTTTGATCCGGGAATAACCTTGAGTTGGTGCTCAGCAAGTTCCCTGGGTACGCCTGGCATGTCAGCTGGACACCAGGCGAAAATATCCCAGTTCTCACGGAGGAACTTGATGAGCTCGCCTTCCTATTTGTCGGTCATCCCAGTCCCTACAACGACGAATTTTGTCGGATCTTTGGGATCTAGGATTACCTGTCTTGTATTCTCGGATGCCTTGAAGCTATCTGTTGGCTTCCGAGTTTCTTTTCCTGCCGGCATTTCTTTCGGCGATACCTCCTTGGCTAACTCCTTCAGTTCTTCCTGAGCTATAACTCTCTGAGCGCAAAGGGCGTTTTGCTTCTCCAACTCGTTTGCCAGCTTGAAATCACCGGCAATGGTGATTACTCCTCCTTTGGGTCCTGGCATCTTCAGCTTGTTGTAGATATAGCAAGATCTTGCCATAAACTTGGCGAAAGCCGGACGTCCGAGTATTGCGTGATACACGCTCTCGAACGGCACAACTTCGAAGGATACTTTTTCCTGCCGGAAGTGATCTTTATCTCCGAAGGTGACATCTAGGGAAATTTCTCCTAGGGATCGTGCTTGCCTGCCAGGAACGATGCCATGGAAGCGTATATTGCTGTAGTTGAGCTGGGACTCGGATATCTTCAAGTGCTTCAGTGTATCCAGGTACATTATATTGATGCTGGATCCTCCGTCCATCAGCACTCTTCTTAGCCTAGTGTTTTGAACAATAGGGCTTACAACAAGAGCTTGCGTGCCGGGTTCAGGGATATTTCCGGGATGATCAGACTGATCCCAGATTATCGGTGTGTTGGAATACTTCAAGAATTTTGGGGTTGCAGGAACAACCGCGTTTATTTCTCGAAGTGTCCTTTTGGCCACCTTTGCTGACGGGGTTGCTAGGAAAGTTAGCATTGCTTCTCCGTCAACTCTCGGAAATTTGGGTTCGCCTTTTCGCTGTTGTTCCTGGATTTTATCATCAGTGTCCGATTCACTGTCTTCTTTTTCAGCTTCTGGCTTTTATTTGGCAGGTTTCCTCTTAGAACCCTTCCCTTTATTTCCGGATCCTGCATTGCCTTTCATATGCTTGTTTAGCCGGCATTGCGCGTTTGTGTGGGTTGGTTTCCCAAACTGAGAGTGGTGGACGCAGGGTTCCGACTTAATTCTCTCCCATTCTTCAGGAGTGTAATTGATGGGATCCGGACTGCGGCCTTTCCACTTGTTCCCTTTTTCTCCTCCAAAGGCTAAGTTAACCTCCTTGGGCTTTGTCGTTGATTCCGGAGTTCCTTTTTTATCAGAACGAGGTGTTTTCTTGGCCAGTATTAGTGACTCAATATTGCCTCCTCTTGCTCTGATATCGTCTTCGGCTGCAGCATGCTCATTAGCGGTTGTAAGCATAGATCCGAGATCTTTGTGCTTTTTAGAACGAACCATGAACGGTACAAGTCCGGGTTTTAGGCCATTGACGAAAGCATGCATTGCTTGTACGTCAGTTACTCCAGAGCAACTATTCTTCATTGCAGTCCATCTGGAGATGAAATCCACGTATGGTTCGTCTTCAAATTGGGTGCAACGGTTCAGCTGGTTGATGCTATTTGGGCGTTTGTATGTTCCTCGAAAATGCTGAGTAAATACTCTCGCCATATCATCCCAACTGTCGACAGTTCTTGATGGTAAACCATTAATCCAATCTCTGGCTCCGTCTAGCAACATTAGGGGAAGAAACTTGACAGCTTCCAGGTCTGTCCCGTTGTTGATCTGGACGGCTGTGTAATAATCTGAAAGCCAGGTATCCGGGTTTGTACCGCCGGTATATTTTTGGTAGGTTGGACCAACTTTGGCAAAGCCAGAATGCAGGGTTATCCTTCGGATCCTGTCAGTGAAACACTTAGGACCAAAGTATAGATCATCCTTTTCTGCTCTGTCAATATGCGCAGAATATCTCCCGGCTGAATGGACAGAAGGGGATCTACTCCTTTCTTTTCCATTGTTACGCGGACGCGTTTTTCCGAGGTTATCTCTATCTCTTCCGTTGTCACGCCCTCTGGGATTAGGTGGAGTCCTGCTCCTGTACCTTTCCTTATCTTTGGGCGGTGTCCGAGATCTTTCACGCCTGTGAGGTGTATCGTATCTTCCAGCTTTTTCAGCTGGGTTTCTCGGAGGTGGCATTATTTTGCCGTCATTCCGGTGTTTGTCTTCCCGATCGTGTGGTTTATATCCATCTTTCGGGAGATGAGGTCCGGTTCTAGACGCTGCGTCCCGGTTGTCGGGGTTTTTCTTGTCTTTTCTCGGATCCTCTTTTTTGTCCGAATCTCCGGGTTCTTCCGGTCCAGGTGCTCCAGCAGCGCAAGTAACAGTTTTGCAGAGGGCGGAATTATCATGCAGCCTCCCTGATCGCTCTTGTCCTCGCTGTTGCTGCTGTAATGCTTTTCCTAGGAAGGCATACACCCCTTGGAGTTTTTCCCCGTTGGAGTACAGATCATTGTTCAAGATGGCGAACGCTGCTTCCGCGTTTTCAGCTGCGGTTTTGTATATTGGTTTGCCCTTGGCATCTTTGCCGTTTAACTGCTTTTGCCAAGATGGGTTATAGAACCTTTCTTTTGGCGGCAGTTCTTCCGGTTTTGTAATTCCGGGTAACCTTGTAGGTTTTAAGACAGATCTGTGCTTTCTCTCGTACTCCTCAATTTCTTCCTTCATAATTTTGATGTCATTATGGGTTTGTTGGAGGTGTTGCCGAGATCTAAGCAGTTGTTGCTGTTGCCGTTGGAAAGCTTGTCTCCTGGCTTCCAGCATCTCAGGGGGTTCATTGGGTCCCACTGGAGTTTGTAATAGTTCTTGCTCTTCCAGTTCTGTCATTGGCGGAGCAGTGATTTCCTTAGATTTCTTTTCCGTAGGCTTTGTGCCACTAATATCTCCGACTTCCAGGTTTTCATCAGCGAGATCAGCTGACTTTTTCTTCCGGAGTTTGTACTGGAGTTTTTTAGAAGCACGGTGCTTTTTCTTGGAAGACGGAGGTTTTTTGACAGGTTCATCCTCTGTCATCTCCTTGACATTAGGAAATATCGGAGAAGTTTCTCCGTCTTCCCTCTCCTCTGCTGGTGGAGGGGTTTTAGGGCTTTCCTGGCTATCGGCACCCGTTGTATCAGCTGGTTTTGCCATTAGCACTTCATGGAATCCCTCTTGAAAGGACTTAACTTTTCTTACGAAGGCATCATCATCTTCGTCTTCGGAGAAGTTATCCGATCCGGTTTCTGACTCCAATCTCGCCTCAATGGCGGCAAGCACGGACTCTGTTTCCGAGTTCATCGTCTGGTTGACGGATGTCGGATCTTCCGTCTCTGTGACGGGTATTGGTTCTTCCGTCTCTGTGACGGGTGTATTGTTGTCTGCCTCTTGCTCGGGATTTCCGTCATCCGTGTTTTCGGCGATCTCGGATTGCACCATGCCGATAAAGTGCGTATCACTGTTTTGTCGGCGATCTGAGCAAAATCCGGCATCATAGTCGTCTTCGACTGGGTATAGGGCGGGTGGGAAATAATTGCTTTCACCGCAAAACCCCATTGCTTCCGCGGTTAATCCGATAAAGATGTTAGCAGATCCAATCGGTAAAACGCAGGCACTTACCAGGTGGTTTTGCGCCGGTATGTAGGATCCGTTGTCGAGGAAGCGCCCGACGTCGTCGTCGAATTCCAAGCTTCCGACAGTGATCGATCTTCCAATTCCGCCTAGTATCCCAGATCGGAACTTCACGCCTGACGTCGTTTGCCCCACGGTGGGCGCCAACTGTCGAGACATCGTAGTAGTTTTCATAGACTGGGGTGCCATGAGACTACGGTAGAGACGTGGGGTAACGGGATAGCGTAGTAAACACAGAACACGGGATTTACCCAGGTTCGGTACGTCGCGACAGTACGGCGTACCTACTCCTGCACTTCTCACTATGAGGGACTAAAGCCCGTATAATAAGGTTACAATGTAAGGGAATAGATCTAGCTACTCGTCGAGGATGAACTTCCCGGCGAGTTACGCAAAGCTTAAGCTAGAACCTAGAACCTTGGAACTAAAGGAACTTATTGAACTTATGAAATCTATCTCCCGTCCGGCTTTATATAATAGCCGGATTAGGGCTTACAGAACCAGAAACCTAGAAGACTACGTTTAACTTGTAACTTGGAAAGTAAGGAATCCGTCTTCTCCTCCAAGCCAGATCACGCGGGCCGTGATCCGGGTTCTTCTAGAATCCGGCTTCTACGCGTTGGACTACTGGGCCGCCCAATGGACCTAAACCCATTACCTTGCAGGCCACCCTGGTAGTCCAGCTCTTTTGTCTACCATCTTCTATACCCCTATTCGGTATATATCCGACAGCAGGAATGATGTAATTTTTAACAAAATGGAAACCGGTCATTTTTTGCAGGTAGTACACAGGGCCACCCACTGGATCCATTTGTGGTCGTTCCTCTCCCCAGAAGGTCTGCATTGACGTTTGGATACAGGATGTGCACGATTGATGGCGGTCGTGCAGGCTATCTTCAGCCAGGGTGGGTGGCTGCACACTAGGAGATTGCGAGATGTGTAAACTCCTTATTTTGAGTGAATTTGTGTGGCTTGTTTTGGTAGCAACGCTGCAATTTTGTTGAGTTGTAATAAGTTTACTAGTTCATGATACGGAACGCTCTTTTAATAAAGTTAGTTGTGTGCATCCACGGGATGCAGAGGCTGGGTTTTCTGTTTCAAAAAAAAGGGTTGCCGTGGTAATTACCACTAGTGGAGGGCAGCTCTTTTGCCCCGGTTTAGGGCGGGGGGGCTTATGCACCGGGTGTCCAACCGGGTTTCGCAAACCCGGGATAAAGGCCCCCCCTAATGACCCGATGGTTGATACCAACCGGGGTAAAAGGGGTGCCCATGTGTGCTCTGCGCAGCGTGCAGGCGAACACCCTTTTACCCCGGTTGGTAACACCAACCGGGGAAAAAGGTTCTCTGTCGCGGCAGAATTTTGAGTGTTTCTCTGCCACGGCAGAGCTTTGGCATGTTTCTTTTTGGGGTGTTATTTTTGTTTTGTTTTCTTTTCGGTGATTTCGTTTAGGCTGTAAATGACATAATTTGTGCACATCGACAGTAATCATCATAAAAATCATTGCATGCATTGATATCATCAAAAGATAATTACATTGATCTCAATTAGATCATTACATCCGAATAGAGTTATACACATTGAGATCGTTGCAAGCAGATCATTGTTTATACTTAACAATTTAATCTTCCATTTGGAGATATGACCTCCTTCAGCAGAAAACCCGCCAATTCCTCTTGAAGTTCTTGTATGCGGTCTGCCGGTAGGAGCTCCCTCCGGAGATCATGGAGCGTTATATTTGTCCTTCTGCCCAATTGCTCATTCACGATTGTCCTTATGTTATCCATGACATAGAAGCCACATAAATTTGTTCTATGTGGCTGCTGAGGGCACTTCACGAGAAATATAATTGGGTCAAATAATGCTCAAGGAATTAAAGAGAGATGCGTGAATGTAGCAAGTACTACTTACGATGAGTGTGTGAAATCTCATATTCAACTCCGTTAAACCGGGTTGTTTCTTCCTAAACCGGTTCCAAGCCCTGTCCGGGAAATAAAAAAAAGAATATAGGGGTCATCGTACGATAATGATTGAACAAAAGGGGACGGTGTAGTCCGACAACGATTGAACTTACTTTGTGAGCATTGAAATAATGGGCGTGTACTCCTCTTGGACTTTATCCATAGAGTCCATGAGATCAACTATTCTGGTGTCAACGTGAATGTTGAAAAGAATCCAGTGATAACTGCACACGCGATTATATACATAGTCAGGCATAACTCGTCAATTACACTTAACACCGACTTAGCAAAATAGAAATGTGAAGGAATATGCATAAGACAGTAACACTCACTCTTGTCTGTAAGGAAATAGTATTTTACTACAGTGAAATTGTTTCCTCAAAAACATAACTATGTTATCCTCCGTATCTTCAGGGTATTCCACTAAAACGTAATCATTGATGATATATGGGTCAATGAACCCAATGTCACCGTTTCCATTAGATTCCAGAATCTTCATCCTGCATAATATATATCGTGTAGTGAGGATAATATATATAAGAAGCAATGATCGAACTAGCTGAGGTAGATACTTACATACAATAGGTGTTGATGATCGATTTGTCGAGGGCATCTAGAATATAGAAGAAAAAATATCTTCAAAATCAATAAAGATCGAGTCATCGCGGAAGTTATCTTGTTCTCTAATTTTCAGCATGAGTTGGTCTATCCCCTCTTTTGCGGTTTGGATATACCACGTATGCAGTTGGCGCTTGAATGTTGTCAAAGAGTTGAGCTGATCAGGTTTGACGAGAGTCTTCCCTAACTCATATTTCCATGCCAATTCAGCAGGTTCGAAGTTGTCGGATTGGCCTAGGAGTAGGTCAACTGTTATACCACAATCTCTGGCAAACCTCTCAGCTGCTTCCCGATCAACTTGACTGTACTGAGTCTGTACAGTGTCCGGCACCTTGAGCGGGGGGACCGATTGTTTTGGCTGCTTCCCGAGCTGGGGAATTGTTTTTCCCGCCTTCTTGACTTTGTTATAAGTCATCATTAATCCGCCATCATAGTCAGATGGCAGATTCATCTGAACTTGGGACGGCATCTCCAGCATATTCTTGAAGTGCTTCTTTACAGCCGGATCTATTGGTTCCTTTGGCAGCTCTGAGGTTCTCTTTCTCCACGAAGCCATCTGACGTTTCGTGTCCGTAGTCACCCAGTCATCGATCTCCTCGTCATTCATATCGTAAGCCAACTTTTCTGGCAGCTGCTTGGCTTTCTTGTTCGTAGCACGTTTCTTCTTCGGGGAAGACTTAGAGGTAGCAGCCTTCCGCTAGAGGACTTAGTGGGCGGCAGAGTCGGCTCAGGCATCGGAGATCGAGCCGGACTCGGGCTGCTAACGTCCATGGCATCGACGTGTGCTGCCGATGATCGAGTCGGACTGTGTCTCGGAGAAGTAGGTGGCGGTGGTGGTGGCGGTGGACTACGTCTCGGAGAAGGTGGCGGTGGTGGCAGCGGTGGACTGCGTCTCGGAGAAGTAGCTGCTTGTGCTAGCAGTGGACTGCGTCTAGGAGAAGGTGGCGGTGGTAGCGTCAGACTGCTCGGGGGAAACACTATGCCACTCTTTTTTCCATTGAATGATGGAATTGACGGCTTCTCCAAGTGTCTCTACCCCATCACCTCCGGGGATGTCAAGCCGTATTATCCTCCAATCCGGCTGAACATCATCAATGCCGACACGAGCATAGCCAGGTGTAATCGGACGGCCATGGGAGGTCGCTCCCTCTACACAAGGTAAAGTGTAGCCGTCCGCCACCTTGATGGATATGTTAGAGACCGACACGTATAGCGCACAACTTGTCTTCTTCTTGATTGCATCCACGACCTCCGTCTGTGCAGGGGCATCAACAAGCATAACTACAGCGGCAGCCGGTATCTCCGTTGAAGCCACGCTGCTCCAGTGTTGAGATGGGTCTGTTTCATCGAATGTAGTGTCTTGCGTCTGGGAGCGCCGGCCAGTAAGCTCATTAATCTGTTGTTGCTGCTTCATCACTGCGGCTTCCAAGACACCAACCCGCTCTACAAACGCTACCTCCTACTTTATCTTTCCTCTCTCTCGGCTTCTATATGGAAAGAGACAATCTTCCGGCTTGAAGCCAAAGCACCACGGATATCGTCCTTTGCCTCGTGTCCAACCGCCATGTTCTGCATTCCCGAGGGTCTTTGTAAGCTCGTCATTCTCTCGATCTGGCTTGAACTCTCCCTCTTTAACCTCTTTGAACACTTTCTCAAGTGCCGCAAAGGGGACCTTTATTTTTTCAGTCATAATAAGGTGCCCTTCTTCGTCAAACGTCGCCCCATGCCCAAGCAACCAATTCCTTGACCTCCGCGGAAAATCCTGAGTACCTGGAATGATCCCCTTCTCTCGCAGATCTGCCTCGAGTATGTCAAACTAAGGCACTGCAACTTTGTAGCCACCTGAACCCATCTTATGGTGATATACCTTCCTCGCCGCATTTGCCGCATTCTTGGCTGACCTTTTCTTCCCCTTTTCTGATTTCCTGTACGCCAGAAATGTTGGCCAGTGTGCCTTATGCTTCTCAAGTGGCCCCTCTAATTTTGGGACTTATTTTTTCTTCTGATATACCTTCCATAATCTTTTCTTGTAAGCATTAAAAGCCTTGGCCATCTTCTTCAGAGCCTAGTGCATCACTGCGTCGCGCATTTGCTTCTGTGTCTTCTCGGTATCACATTCTGGAAGACTGAAATGGTTCATCAGCTTGTCGAACATGAGTTGTTTGGACCGGTCTGAGTCAAAAGAAACTGCCAGACGGTCAGGATCGTCTTCGTCCTTCGCTGACGCATTCCATTCTTCAGTACTTATTGGGAGCATGTCCCTAACAATAACTCCACATTGGCTTGTAAACTTAGTTGCTGTCTTGATGGGCCAAGCAGGTTCGCCGGATCGATAGACTTGCTCGATTAGCAGATGCGCTTTCGAGCTCATCTCTTGAGGCCAGGGCGCCGACGTTGTAGATCGTCACTACCTCTGACCACGGCCACCTCTGTCGCCGCGCGTTTCAGGGCCTAGTCGACGCCAGGTATGACCGCGTGGTCCGTGAGTATTACCGGAACAATCCGGGGGAGGAGAGCACCAGCGAGGAGCTCTGGCAGACCCGCGCGGCTGAGCGGGCGGAACGCCACCTCGCGTTAGATGCCGCTCGGGAGGCGAGGACGAAGGCGCTGCAAGAGCTCCGCCCGGCCGACCACGCCAGCGAAGTCTGGGCCTCCGACGATCCGAGGTGGGGGCCTATCTCGCACATACCATCATGTACCTCCGATGACGACGAGGAGGTCACCGACGAGTTCGCCGACAACGACGACCAGGAGGAGGTCACCGACGACTTCCCCGACGACGACGACGAGGAGGAGTAGTGTTCGTCTGTTTTCTGTTTTTAATAAAATAATTTGTATTCCGGCGAACTGCGGCGCGCTAGCGCGTCTGTTTTCTGTTTTCCGTGTGATTCTTCCTGATTGGTGGGATTCAGACGCTAGAATGAAACACACCCCTGATCCAACGACTCACAAAAGCTAACATTAGGGAGGAGGCCGGTACATTTGGATTGATAAACAAGCCAGTACATAATGGCAAGAGTGGATCTAAACCTAAACGGAGAGCATAGATCTAGATAAACAAGGCAGCACATAACGGCAAGAGTGGATCTGATCTGCTAGTCATACTCCTGCCCAAGCCTATAGTACTCCGACTCGTAGTCGTCGTAGTCGCCGCCGTTGTCATCACTATCGTCGGACGATGCTCTGGACTCCCTCGGAGGATCAAGACCCCAGGACTGGGCGTGAGGGTAGCGCAGGCGGGGGTTATCGCCGGCCCTGATGTAGTTCATGACGCTCTGAAGAGTCCGTCCGCCGCCCCACCACAGCTGACGACCGGCCTCGTTGAAGTTCGAAGGAGGCGGCCCGTTCTACTCGTACCTGGTGAGCGCACTCTCACGCCGATTAATGAAGAAGGCGTCCCAAGTAGAGCGGTAGTCAGGATTCCAACTGGGATTCCTCCGATGCTCCGGCGTGTGCTCGTGGTAGTAGTGGTTCGTGATGGCCGTCTGACGCGCCACACCTTGAGGAACAGGAGGGACCAGCACTCCTCTCCGACGCTCAGCATCCAACCGGCGGGGACCCTGTAGTCGGGCGGGCAGTGGTAGTTCGAGGCGGAAAGTGCCTCCGCCTGCAGGAAGGTTAGAGTGGGTACGGTAGAAGCCAGGGGAGAGTGGTGACTTTATATGTGTTTATGCCAATGGTGGCAATGCATACAGATATATAGTGAGAAGAAACAGGACCCTTTAGTCCCGGCCCGTTTTACCAACCGGGACTAAAGGGTTACGGTTTCGTTGGGACCAATCACAAAGAATCACACGGATCGTGTGTTTCTTTCAAGCGCTTGTGAGTCGTTGGATCAGGGGTGTGTTTCTTTCGAGCTCTTGTGAGCCGTTCGATAAGGGGTACGGTGTGTTTGTTTCGAGAGCTTGTTAGCCGTTGGATCAGGGGTGTTTCTTTCGAGCGCTTGTTAACCGTTGGATCGAAACCCTAGCACAACACTTTGTGAGCCAGAGGACCCTATATATAGCCCACCTCTCGGAGTCCCTTCATACATCATTCAGTTCATGCACCAAATACAAATCATTCGGATTCATCAGCATACGTCCTACCGTGCATTTGATATGCATATATGCACTCAGGAGCCACGGTGGGGCTGTATGCTGGCGATACCGATTGTTTTGTTCTACATCCCCCATTTAAGGTTTGACAAAAGGTTTGATACATCATTCAGTTCATCGACCGACTACAAATCATCCGGATTCGCCATCATACGTCCAACCGTGCTTTTGATATGCATATATGCACTCATGAGCCACGGTCGGGCTGTATGATGGCGACACCATTTGTTTTGTTCTATATATCTACAAATCCTCCAGTTCACACTCCCGACAGTGATGTTGATACAAAACATGCGGAAAAAAGAGGTGGACTAAATCCAAATACATGAACCATACAGGTTTGATACATTATTGCACAATAGTCTAGAAATATTACATGTTTGTTTCTGCGAGCTCAGATGGCATTATGCTCTCGGGCATTTCATCGAACACCTCTTGTGTATATGAGAGAAAAACAAGTGAGCACACCACACCAAAAAGTGAGTGGCATGAGGAGTGGAGAACGCTGGCATGACAGTGTTTATAAAAAAAAGAGAAAAAATTGGATTTGAAGAAAAAAAGAATTCTATTAATTTTTATTTTCCATCTATTTGGTTAGTTTTTATTAATGAAATTGAAATTATTAACTAAAGGGCAATATATAAATAAAGAGGCAACTTTTCATCTAGGTGGGGCTCTTTTGCCCCGGTTGGACCCACCAACCGGGGCAAAAGACCCCCCACGACGCGCCCGCACGCGCCCTGCTCGTTGAGGGCCCCCACCACGCGCCATGCTCGCCCCGGCCCCACCTATGCAGTATTTTGCACCGGGTGGTGGCCGAGCCGGGGTGAAAGGGGTGCTCGCCAGTGAGCAAAAGACCCGTTTTCCACTAGTGTACGGATGATTTACTGGATTTACTAATTTTGCTAAGTTCTTGTACAAGATAAATGGGTTGATGCCCTCCTACACGAAAGAAAATGAAAAGAAGGTTTGAATTTTGTATTTGACTTTTGTCTCCTTTGAGACCTAAGGAAGTTCGACGTAGAGATTCCACCTAAACTAGCGTGTCCCAGCTCTAAGATTCGTGCAAGGACACTTTGCACAAACAACATGTATATTGGATATCTTCACACTCTTATGGGGATCAAAGTGCACCAGTATGTCCTGATGCTTCGCACCCCCGCATCTCCCTCTCCTCTATCTCTTCTGGTCCCAACAAATCAGCGTCATCTCGTCTCCATACCATTTCTTCATAAGAAGTCAACGCTTCTATCCCAGCCTCCATCTCCGTTAGGCCATTCTTGCCCTATAAAGATCCACTCCCTCTGCATCCAGCAGGTCAGCGAACAACCAGATGCGTCTACAGAGACAACATGAAAGGTTCTTCCTGCGCCTTTACCCCCCTCAGAGCATCTCTAGCAGACTCCCCATCCCAGGCACACTTAAACGCGGATAAGGAGCGCGAAAAACGCGTTTTTATGACCCGAAAAAAGCTGTGGCGGAATAGATGCCCCAAATCGGCGGGGATTTCTGATTTACTGTTCGGGTTTGAGGAGTCTGTTCCGATGCTGCGAAATATGAGCTCTCAAATCAACTGTTATATTACCATTTCAGAATATATGTATCATCACATATCTATACACAATTAATATCAAAACATGTCAAGTAAAATATAAATAAATTGTACATTGTCCAGTACAAGAATAGTCCATTATAACAACACTTGAAAATGTAGCAATTAAAAGAATAATCTAATACAAGAATTGTCTCAAGCTTAAAGCATGGTTCAAATAATACAACAATATCCTGAAATGAAAGAATGGTTTACTGCCCATGCCTCTGCCACACTTGCTCAATTAGATCATGTTGCAACTGTGTGTGAGTGTCAGCATTCTCAATTTGCCGGTTGGTCTCAAGAAATGGCTCTACCTTGTCTAGGTTTCTTGCTGGCTTGACACAACTACCCACATTGTCATAGAAGAGCTCCAAGCACAGACCTCTCCCATCCTCAAAGATCATTTTGTGAAGAATCACACAACATGTCATTATGTTCTTCAGTGTTTTCTTGTCTCAGAACCGAGCAGGCCCTCGCACAATGACAAATCTTGCTTCCAAAACACCGAAGGCTCTTTCAATATTCTTTCGGCATGCCTCTTGTTGCTTGGCAAATTCAGATTGTTTCCTACTAGTGGATTTTGAAATAGTCTTCACAAAGGTACACCATAGAGGGTGAATACCATCTGCAAGGTAGTACCCCTTTGTGTACTGATTGCCATTGACACTAAAGTTGCAAGCAGGGGCATCTCCATTTGCAAATCTACGGAAAAGATGGGATCGGTACAAGACATTGATGTCGTTGAGAGTTCCCGGCAAACCAAAAAAAGAATGCCATATCCAAAAATCTTTTGACGCAACCGCCTCTAAAACAATGGTTGCATCACGGCTTTTGCCACAATATTGGTCATGCCATGCCTTCGTACAATTCTCCCAAGTCCAATGGATGCAGGCAATACTACCGAGGCACCCCGGCCAAACTCTTTCCGCATTTTTCGACATCAATTTCACCGTGTCTTCTCCGTTCGGTGCCCGAAGATATGTCGGACCAAAGACACAAATGATGACTTTAGCAAACCTATGGACAGACTCGATTGTTGTATCTTCGCCAATGCGAAGGTACTCATCGGTGTAGTCCGCCGGAATACCATACACAATCACTCTCATCGCGGCGGAGATCTTTTGGTATGCGCTGAATCCAATTAATCTCGCGGCATTCCTCCACCGAGTGAAGAAACAACAGTTCACCTCGCACGCTTCAACAATTTTAATGAACAGTGAGCAGCGCATTCAGTACCTTCATTGGAAGAGATGAACAGGGTAGGTGGGCGTCGAATCTCTGACTCTACAAATCCCTTAGGTGACCCTATCGGGTTTCGACCAGGAGAACTCATGAGCGCTGGTGGAATCGTCGGCTAGACAGGGGGCGAGATTTACCCAGGTTCGGGGCCCTCGTAGAGGTAAAACCCTTACTCCTGCCTCTGTCGATCTGTATTAATCGAATATATCGGTTACAATGGTGATGACTCGAGTCGAGAGTATGATCTCAGGCTCAAAGTTTTGGTGTTGCCGTGTTGCTTGGTCCTGTACCGGTGGCTCTCCTGGCCTTATATAGGTGGCCAGGTCTCAAACCCTACCCGGAGAGGACTCAAACTCTAACCTTAGGTCGGTTACACATTTCCTAACTTAACCCGCAAGTTAGTGCGGGTGGGCTTCACGTGGGCCTTCTGGAACATTCCAAGGGCTCCTCTTCTTGGGCCTTAACCTTGGGCCTGAGAGGGGGTGTCCTTACCCGCAGGGTCCAAGATCCATGTCTTCGTCAGTGGGTAATACGTCATAAACGTATCCTTAATTTCTGATGTTCCATGTTGTTTTCTTATTGTTTCCCAAATGTTTGCTATACACTTTATGCCATTTTTATCGATTTTCCGGACTAACCTATTGACAAGATGCCACAGAGCCAGTTCTCTGTTTTCTGCTGTTTTTAGTTTCAGAAAAGTTGTTCTGGAAATATTCTCGAAATTGGAAAATTCGAAGCCCGGAAGTCTTAGAATTCCCGAAGGTTCCACGGAGTCCCAAATAGACCCAGAGGGGGGCCTCAGGGGGCCCACACCATAGGGCGGCGCCCCCCCTTGGCCGCGCCGGGTGGTGGTATGGGGCTCCCAGGCCTCCACCGCCTTTGCCCTTTCGCCTATTTAATCCTCCCGAGACGTAAACCCTAAATATATTCCACTTCGTCCCGAAAAACACCCGAGGCCGCCGTCATTGTCATCCCGAGATCGGGAGGGTTCTGGAGCTCTCCCCGGCACCCTGCCGAGAGGGGAATTCATCACCGGAGGGGTCTAAACCCACCATGCCCTCCTTCGAAGTGATGCATGAGTAGTTCATCCCTGGACTACGGGTCCATAGCAGTAGCTAGATGGTTGTTCTCTCCACTTTGTACCCCATGTTTAGATCTTGTGAGCTGCCTAACATGATCAAGCTCATTTTTATGTAATGCTACATGTTGTGTTTGCTGGGATCTGATGAATGTTGAATGCTATGTCTTCTGATTATCACTCTATCATGTTATCTTCATGCTTATGTTATTTATGATTGTGCATGCTCTCTATTATTAGTAGATGCTCTGGCCAAGTAGATGCTAGTAACTCCAAGAGGGAGGATTTATGCTCGATAGTGAGTTCATGACTCCTTTTCATCTGTGCTTGAGTGACAGAAACGTAACGGATGGAGGATGTCCTGTTGCCATTAGGGAGAAAACAACGGTATTTACCTAGTTTACATTGTTTACATTACACACTTTTCTTACATCGATAATCTTTTGCTAGCAACTTAATACCCAACGTTTGTTCGGATGATATTCGGAGGGTGGATCATTAGTCATAGATGCAGTTGGATAACGGTCTATGTATCTTGTTGTAATGCCCGCATGAATCACATAGTAATGTTTATGCCTTGCATATGCACTACCGTGCAGCCTTCATTTATGTCAATTGCCCAGCTGTAATTTGTTCACCACGCATGTTATTTATCTTTCACGGAGAGACACCACTAGTGAACTGTGGACCCCGGTCCTTTTTCCTCATACTGATAAAACACATACTACTTTTATACTGTTTTCATACTGCTTCACACTGTTCCTACTGTTTTCCTACTATTTTCCACACCATACATTTAACCTCTTTGTGTTCAGCAAAACCTGTGAGATTGACAACCTACTTTTATGGCTTTTTATCGCAGAAGGTTGTGGCGCAGTAGTTTGGCTCTCCCGAAAGATCAGGGCTAATTAATTGCAACTAGGGCAAAAACATTTCTGGCCTACACAGATTCGAAACCTCCGACTCGAACCCGGTAAGGTGATTGTTGCGACTGGGCCGTTGTGGTCTTATCGATTCGAACTTAACCTATGGGGGTACCCGGCGCGTCCGCTGGGATTTTCCTTCGTGTTGTTGACACGGAATCATACCGGAGGACGCAGCTTTGAGTGCGATTCCAGGCCCTCAAGAGAGATCTTTCGGGTCTTACCTTCATACTCGAAGAATATGGCATCCGGATGTGCCTAGTCGGCCGAACAATCCAGGTTTTTATGATGTAAATATCATGCGAGTGAGAAAAGAATAGGTTCTGCCTACTCGTGTAATTTTTGAATGAGCAGTTCCTCTATCCATACGAAAGAGTTTTTCGTGTTTTAAGAGTTTTATGCCCATATGAAAGAAATTTCATGTTTGGGAGATTGTGCCCATACGAAAGAGTTTTCGTGTGTAGGGTATTTTCCTTCGTTTTTTAAAGGAGTCTTGCCTCATGATTTGTTCATGAAAAGGTTGCTTCTATTCAAAGGAATATTGTCCATACGAAGTTGTTTTCGTGTTTGGACTTTCCATTCGAAGCTTTCTTCAAATTGATGATGCACGCTATGACGTCATGGCGCACTTTTCTCCTCCCGATGGGACGTGACGGAGTGAGAGCAGAGAGCCTGGCGCACATACTCAGCTTTTTGACCGGGAAACGAGACGTCGCTCCCGATTTTTACGGAAACCGTGCAGTAAATGCGCACGATCTCCAGTTAAGATCGTGGCACGAAACAACGCTCACCGCCTCCTCGTTTCATCTTCATACGTGGTGGCGGCGATGGGCGCCACGTGGCGCATTGAGTGGCCAGCATCGACTCGTTCCGTGTATAAGTACGGGCCTTTGCTGTGCGGTAAAACTTTCTCAGCCTTCGTCTTCCAATTCGTCTTCCTCCTCGCGCTCATCTTCTTTCTCCTCCAAGCTCGTGCGCATCAGCAATGGCGGGGGGAAAAAGACGCAGCGCTGCCATTTCCGCATCCGGGGAAGCTTCCGTGCAACATGCGCCGCGCTCGGGCAACTGGCGTTCGCCCAACACCACCGCGAAGAGCATAAAGGAGATGCAGCGGGAGGGGCTGCTGCCGGCGGAGTCCGAGAAGCGGGTGCGCCTCGGAAAGAAAGAAGAGGTACCCAACCCGCAAGCGAATGAGCGCGTGGTCTTCGCGGACCACGTGTCTCGCGGTTTTTCCTTTCCCCTCCATCCGTTTCTTGTCGGGTTGCTGTATGTCTATGGCATACAGCTTCACGACCTCCCTCCGAACGCGGTGCAGCACATATTGTGCTTCATCGTGTTCTGCGAATGCTTCCTTGGCATTCGCCCACATTGGACGCTCCGGAAGGCCCTCTTCAAAGTTCGGATCTTCCGCGAGAAATCGCGGGTAGACTCCGAGCTCGGCGAGCCGCTGCGCACAGGTGGCTTTGGGATCCAAGCGAAATCGGAGACCAGCTACTTCAGCATGTACTTCATCGACTCTGCGCAGGGCTGGAGGAAAAAAATGGTTCTACGTCATCAACAATAGCTCGGGTGGGATCGTGGAATTCCACCCGTTCGCTGTTTTGAAGAGGCGGAAATCCTGGGCGCACAAGTTGTCGACTGAAGAAACCCATGTCGTCGCACCTCTACTCGCAAGGGTGACAGCTCTCCGCGATCAAACTACTGGAGTTGTACTCAACGGGCTGCATCTGGCGAGTATCTTTCTGAAGCGCAGGATCCAACCTCTGCAGCACAGGCCTTCCACGATGTGGGAGTACCAAGGCTCCGAGGATCCTAGCCGAGTGAGCCGCGAGGAGCTCTCGAACGTCGAGTTCGAGAAGAAGATCGTGGCTATCACTAGCCTGAAGATGGGAGAGAAATTCCCCGACTGCGCAGTCGCAGCCTTCGACGCGTCGAAGCCTCCGTCAGCCGCGGTGAGTTTATTCTTCTTTTCTTCTTTTGCTTTCTTGTTTGTTCTGAGTTTCAGTCGATTGAATTTTCCCTTGCTTTCTTCTGTCTTCCATAGAGTTTATCCATGGCCACCTGCTACCCTCCTGTACCCGGGGGGCGGAGGCCTCAGAGTTATTGGCGAGTAATCTAGATGCCCCGGCCGACACCAGTGTCGCGGACGCTTCTTCGAGCTCTGACCAAGATTCTTCGGATGACGTCGGGGACTCGGGTGGAGATTATCAGAAGCGCCGTCGGGTGGAAGGTGATGAGGCCACCTCCAAGGACAACTCCTTGGAAGAATCACCCGGGAAGGAGCCCATCAATGTTACCCCTCTGCGGACGCGCGCTCCTTCCTCCTCATTCCCAGTTATCCAGACCGCCTGGAATGCGGATATGCTGGATGCGGACGACGAAGATGAGTAAGTTTCTTTCTTCTCGTTCTTATTCGAACGTTTTCCTTTGCACCTATGTTAACACTTTGTCTTTTGTTGCATACTGCAAACCATTAGTCCTCGCAGGTACGCCTCTTCCCTTCCTCCCGAGAGGAAGAGTAAGGCAGGAGCTGCGGATGAAGTTCCTACTGCTGGCACTGTCCAGAATTCGCCCAGCGTAGCCCCCAAAGTAGCGACTACGGAGCATGGAGTTCCTAAATCTGTTGTCGAAGCTTCGGCTTCAAAAGAGGCGACGGGTAGCTCAGCGGATCCTCTTTCCCGCGCCAAGGGCCAGGTAAATTCTGTCACTTGCCTTTAGTTTGTTATCGGGTGCACGACAGTGCTCCCGATGGGAGTAGCCCCCGAGGCTGTAGTTGATCGCATGCGATCGGCTACAGGCTCAAAGTCTGTCTTTTGCTTCTTCTTGATTTTATCGGGTGCACGACAATGCTCCCGATGGGAGTAGCCCCCGAGGCTATACTCGAATTTTTACAATCGAGTATAGGCTCAAATTTTACTCTTCTAATTTCCACTTTCGTGTTGCCCGCAGACACTTATCGACTCCCTCACGGCGATTGGGCGCCGTGTTGTTCTTGCTGAGTCCGACTGTGCGTGCCTTCGATCGGACCGCAGTCGACTCACCTCTGAAAACAAACTTCTTTGAGGTAAGCTCGGCCCTCTTCTTCTGTTTGAATTTTTCCCATCCGTTCTTCGATTCTGATAAATGTTGTCGTGCAGCTCAACTTGAGTTTTCGAAGACCGAGAAAGACAAAGCCTCCGCCCAGGCAGCAACTCTAGAGGCAGAACTGGCGACTGTCCGGCAGGAGCTCGAGTCTTCCCGCATGTTAAATGCCGATTACGAGGGAAAACTTGCGGCTGCCCAGGATTCCCTCAAGAACTTGGAGGATGCTGGCGCCAAGGCGGATGTCAATCTTGTCAACTTTATTCGTCCCCTTGCTGAGCGCTTTGCGGGTAAGTTTGTACTTTTCTACACTCCTCTTTTTGTCTTGGTAGATCTTTCGGATTAATCCCCTTTTTTGTTCTTAGGTCTTCTGGGTGTCCCCCTGGAGCTTGCTGGGACTCCTCGAGTGGACGCATTGACAGATTGTTGCGCCCAGCTTAGGAGGCATGCTGCAGGGGTTTGCTCCTTAGTCGGCAATGCTACTGAAGTGCTGACGCAGCTGCATGGTCGCCTTCTCGTCAATGCTTCATCTCCACCCGCGCTAGGTGACCTGCTGAAGATCTTCTCGGAGA
The DNA here is from genome assembly GCA_028641055.1 of Alopecurus myosuroides. Taxonomy (NCBI): domain Eukaryota; kingdom Viridiplantae; phylum Streptophyta; class Magnoliopsida; order Poales; family Poaceae; genus Alopecurus; species Alopecurus myosuroides. The sequence goes on along the minus strand of CM054057.1, from coordinate 316,127,691 downwards.
GCAATCTCCTTGATGCCTACGCGGTCGCTCAGTCGGAGTCTGGGGCGAAGACGGCCATCCAGTTTGCGCTGGCGCATGGAGTTAGTGGCCTGGAGGAGGCCTACTCGGATCTCCCAGTCGATCCTTCCACGGGCAAAAAGGTAGGGCTTCGTCGTTTTGGCAAGCCAGCCGCTGTCCTCGCTCGGAAGTTATCTGAGCTGTTTGCTCGACTTAAGGGAGGGGCGACTGCCGCGAGTGGGAGTACCACTGTAGCTTCTTAGTTTAGTTTGTTTGTATCTTGCAACTTCGATTGTAATGAACCCTGGGATGTGCTCCCGTTTCTTCAATATTTTAATCGAGATGCTTTTGCTGAAATGTTTCCCGCGATTGATCGTAAGCTCCCGATGGGAGTAGCCCCCGAGCACCTGTCGAATAGGTGGTAATTAAATCTCGAGTGGGGCACCTTATTCCTTTTAATCTTCTTTGTTCTTTTCAGGTATCCGGGGTGGCCGCAGAACCTTCAGGTGGACCTGCTGCTCCAACAGATCCGCTTGTCGCCGCTGTGGGGTCTTTGGCAGGTCTTCGTGATCGTGTAGCTGACGGTGAGCGCAGGTTGAAAGCGTTGCGCGGGGTAGCCGATGTGGCGAAGTCCAAGCAAAGACTGGCGACTGAACGCGAACAATTTCTGATGGACGAGTTGGCCTCCGTCGCTAGTGACTTGCTATGTAAGTAATGCAGCCCCCTAGTCTTCTTTGTCTTGTTTCCTTGACTAATCGTGCATATTTGCTCTTCAGTTGTTAAGACGGATGATAGGGAGGAAAAACAGTGGGTAGAAAACCACATTCTTGAAGAAGCTGGCAGCTCGAAGCCTCATGCGAATAACTTTTGGTCTGATCGCAGTCGAGGTTTCGTGCTGGCTACGTTGGAGTTCCGTATCACCCAGGTAAAAGTTCTCGTGAGTTCTTTTCACGAGGTCTTGATCGCGATGAACGCTGCGTTCTACCCGCTGGAAAGGGGTCCTGAAGACTGGAGCCATCTCCTCAGGCTGTTCGGGCAAGAGGGAGAGATTCGCGAGTGCGTGCGCAATCAAATGACTTGCGGCGCGATGGTGGCCTCTCCTTCGTCCGGATATGGCATCCTGAGATAAATTTTAACTCCGTAGCTAGGCTTCCAGACGGTCCAATCGATGAAATTTCGCCGCATTATGATGCTGTTCGTCCAGCAGCGGAGAAAATCATTCGGCTGACCTCTGAGGAAGTAGATAGAGTGTTGGCGACTGAGAATGCTTTTCGCCATGATTGATTGTTGGATGTGTACATCCTGTGATGTTTTATAGTTTGCAAAATTTGTTGTAAGGTGTATGACCTTGTATGTATAAATTTTCCTATTATGGTTAGTGTCGCACCCGGACTTCTAGAGGATACTCACAGTCGGCTAAATAGTAGAACAAATGGCTTACGGGGCATACCGGCACCCGCATCTCAATATGAGCAGGCCAACACGTATACGTGTGACAACCATTCTCTACTATCCATCGTCTGCGTAAACCATCCCATAGAAATCAGGATACAACCATTGACGTACTTCATACCATACACACATGGTACATCAACGGCGTTTAACAAGATGATAGCACAACATATCCCTAAGACACAAATAAATAGAAATAAGTTGCAAATGGCTCTCACTAGAGCAGAGATAGCAAATACAATCATCCAGACGACACATGTCCCAACATATCATCATTACAACACAGCGGAAGCATTCAAAAGGTCTGAATACAGACAAATCCACATAGGCCTAAGAAGCCGGGAATGAAAGGAAAACGGAGCCCATCCACGATGTCTCGGATCCTGCCCGGGTCCGCTATCTACTCGTGAGCAGCCTCGTCAAACTCCACGTAGTAGCCATCACGGGGATCCTCGTAAGCGTAGTCTGCGGAAACCACAGCCCCAAAGGGGTCAGTACATAAACGTACTGGCAAGCAAGACTCACAGTTCACCAAAATGTACCCCCCAACATCAAGCACAGATGCTTTGGGTTCAACGGAAGAAAGGGGTGATACAAAAGATACGGCAGCTGGCTGCACTAACCAACTACAGAACATACTACAACTTTCGGCTAACAGAAAAGAGATAAGATAGCGTATCGTAACCAACTATAACTAACCACCAAAACAAACCCATCCTGGATCTCGCCCCTTATCCAAAAAAGCAATCCGAGGATAACTCACACCGTTGGATTAATGATGGGTCAAGTTTTGTGTCAATAAGGCTATTACTAGTCAAGTTATCATTAGATAGGTGTAAGTTGTTCTGAGTACTTGTTAGTCAGTACTTTCACCAAGTCATCCATAACCGTGGAAAACACGGCTTCTCGAGAAGATTTATCCCTGCAGGGGTGCACCAATTTGGCCGTACACGTAAGAATAACCCGCCAGATGGAATGCCTCCCACCAAGCGGGGCACTCAACACAACTCAACTCTTCTCCGCATCAAGCCCAAAGAACCCCGTGCAAATGAGCGCACGCCTAATCAAGCCCCACGAAGAAAAGGGGACCCTCATAGCACTCTAAGAACGTGTCTCCCTAAATGCCGACTACAAAAGTTCCACCCTGGTACCAAGGGTTCGCACCTGCATATGCATGCGGCAAATGGAAAACCCGAACTAAATGAGACGATTTGGACGAGATGCGAATCGAATCAAATTGAGGGGGGCGCCCATACACGCTTCCCACATGCGGATAGTGCGCTCATCATGGATCAGTAGACAAGACCCTTTTCCTAATTAGGGTCGACACTAGCAGGCCTCAAAACCACGCCGGGCCTCCTGCCGGTGCCTTATCATCAAATTATTATTACCTCAAAAATTAACAGGTTGTTGATTGAATTGAAACCCGACTATCAAACTAAACAGGTGATAAGACGGACAACTAGACTTGAGCGCAAACAACACTAAGCATGCAACTACGACACGAGGGCCAACAGGGTAAACAAACAACAGTTAATAGGAAGTGGAAGGAATGGCTATATCATGGCTGCAAGGTAACATATAATAGGATCGAGACACAAGCATCGAATCAACAGGCTAGAATAAGAACAACGGAAGAATCGGTAACAAGTGATGAAAGACAACCATTTGGCAGCAAGTGAGTATACTTGCCTGGAATCCAGCAAGTAGAGGTACATCCGCAGAACTTGTCGTTGCTCACATCATCTCAACGTCCTATCCGCGAAGAAGCAAAGAGCTAACAGAAACACCGGATGCAACAATTACTTCTACGGCAAAAATCCAGCATGATCCTATTTTATATGCATGACATGGCAAGATGCAACACCAGATGCAAATTAGGCAATTTAATCGGAACCGGAGTCCGGAGAAATAGGAATTGGTTCAACTTGTTTAGCTAACCATCAATTTAAATGTTGTTTAGCATGGAAAACAGTAAATAGGTGAGTTAAGCAATATTAAATGGAATAGGGCAACAATTGAATTAAATGCCCCAACACATTCCATATTTATTTATTAGGTGAACATACATAACACTACTACAAATGCAAAATGCAAGGTGCAAACATGAACATGGATGGCATGAACAGATTAAGTGCATTTTTCTGGTATGAAAACATATTTGATTTATTGGATTCGGAATTAAAATGAGCAAGTTATGAATTTCACCATTTAAATGATTTAATTAAAGCATTAAGTAATTGTATTAATTTTATTTATCCAAAACAGGAAAAAATGTTATATTTTCAAAGTTTAGAGAATTTTGATTGGAAAACATATTTTACTTTTCAAATTTGGAGTTAAAATGAATTAGTTATGATTTATGCAATTAAACAATTTAAATTGAGCCGGAAGCCCAACATTTAATTTAGGAGGTTCGAGTTATTTATCTACCCATCAAGATTAAATGTTGTTTAACATGGGGGGCAATAATATAGATGAGCTACACAATTTAAATGGAACCGGGACAATATTTAATTATCCCAACTCATTCCATATTTACTTATTAGGTGACATTACTATACCCCGAAACTCACAAGATGCAATGCAAACATGATGCGATGACATTTATAAAAAAGATGGTATTTTGGAAAATACGCATATAGAGGTTAGGGTTTGGGTTCGCACGTTGGAAAGTGGGATCCGGGTTCATCGTCGATGTCTTCGGAGTGTAGAGGAAGTAGCGGTACTCGTTCCGAAGGTCGAAGTAGTTGTGGCCGAACCGCAACATTATCATCTTCGGGGCGTCGAGGAAGTAGACCTTGGCATTCCACTTCGAGGTTCACAACGCGCACGAGGGCGGATAACACAAGGCGAACACGGATGAGGTAGATCTCGTCGATGGTTGTGGTCGATCCGGTGGTCAGGATCGGTCTTCGGACTTGGAAAATCCGCGGCGCGGTAGACATTCATGGTACACGAATCTTGTCGGCGATGGTCATTCTTCGATGTTGGTGGAGGCCTTGACGTTGGTCGGGGTACATGGATCTTGACTGGGTCACAAGGTCGCAGCAATGTATCGAGAAAAGGGACCACATGTCCAGAACGTGTCAAGATGGCTCATCGGACATGCGTCTGTGCACACAACCAACATGGAGAAGTCCACACACCAAAACAACGATCATGATGCGAGCGACTTGGACACACCAGCGCCACGACATGGTACAGCGGACGGTAGGAACTGTCGATAGTAGGAGGTGGTCGTGTTCGTCTCTGACGACGAGAGAGCGCGACGGAGAGCATGTCTTGGCAGCCCTGGCTTCAGGTCAACGAGATGCAGGGGATGGTGACGGTTCGAGGAAGGGATACAGGACGACGAGGTTGGCGTCGGGGTCGCGGGGGTCGGTGCGACGAGCTCGAGCAGCTCCGGCCCAGGGAGAGGATGGGGACGGTCACAGTGCCTCGGTATTCCTCGTCGACGGGAGGTAGGGGATGCGCGGTGAGGGACCCCTGTCGTGGGATAATCACGGCAGATGTTACCGGGGGTAACTGATCTTGGGGCAAGACGACACAGGTATTTGGGAGAGGTTTTAGCTCAGAGGAAAACATGGTGCAACTCGATCTGGTAGCCGGCAATCAAAGTCGCCGAGTCTCCGATCTTGATATAACAACTCAACTCTGGATTACACTAGATGCTCGATACCAAGCGCTATTGCTGGGGTTCTAATAACTCTGTCTAAAACTAAACCTGGGGGTCGGTTTATAAAGCACCCGTACCCCCTGGCTTATTCCCCAAGGCGCACCCTGGATCCTACCCGGACACGGCGCACAAACCCTAGCTTTCCTTTACAGTAACCCACAATCCGGATTGCTGGGCCTACAAACTTGGGCCTTCCACAAGCTTCCTTATCCTTAGCCGGATCCTGCGCACCGTCCTTTGGGCCGGGTTACTCCTTGGAGTTTGGCCTACCGGGTTATCATCCCCCCGTCAGTAGTCCCCAGAATAGCCTGGGCTTCATGGATCCTCCTTGAAGCGCTCGCTATTCCCTACAAAGATATCAAACATACAGGTATATAGAGGCCGGGTTAAGATGCTCTGATATTCAGCTAGGCCTTACTCCACGGCGGCCATGTAGTAACCCGGGTTTTTCCCCCCCAAACATCTTTAATTTTCCAGGTCTAAACCCTAATTCCATACTCGATAATCGATCCTGATATCACGGGATGGATTCCCTTCTCTCTTTTATCGAGATGCCTTGCTCAATATTTGGCGCATATCTCGCAGAAACTTAAATAAATAGCCGTTTACCTCCGCAACTCCCGGCCCCCACTCACCGAACCGGGCCTACCCACTTATACTATAAATAAGCTCCTTGACGTTATCCCACTGGCCATTCTTGAAGGAGTCGCCCGCGCCCAAGCGTAGGTCAACTCGAAATCACCCGGGTGATGATGCCCTCAACCCGGGTATTTCATCGACCCCCCCCCCCCCCCCCCGCGGCGGGCTGGTAATTACCCTATCTTTTCTGGGTCAAAACATTCTCTTTAAACCATTCCCATATGACATCTAACTTGATAATTTCCAGCTTCTCCCGAGTCCAGCGATGGATTTCCTTGTGACTTTGCGGTGAATACCGGGTAAGATCCCCTTCCTGATGTTCCACCATATTTTATCACCCTCTCTTGACTGTGTATTTAGCTGCTCACTGACAACATCTTATAGGGCCACGGTCGTTGTCAGCGATCAAGAGGAAACGGGGACCGAGGGCCCGGGTAAGGGGAGCCCGGCTGATAAGACTACAGCCGCGTCCAGCGGTGAAAAACAAGCGTCGCCGCCAAACCCGGACACGCAAGGAGCCGAGTATCCAATTGCTTCCCATGCAAGCAAGAAGAACAAAACCACCGTCTTGGGTGCAGAAGAAGGAGCGTCGGATTCCGACACACAAGTGACCCGGATTCCACCTCCTACTAAGAAGAAAGCTCCTTCCCGGAATTTCCAAGGCCCCGGGTCTTCTGATACGAGTAAAGACACTTTCGATCAGTTGATGAACACTCTCCTCACTATGAAGACTTCGGAGAGCCAGATCTTGGAGCGCATGGCTGCAGAGCACCAGGTAAGGACACTTTGTATATCATATTGCATGCCTAGTCCCCAAGTTCCAAGTATGACTTGCAAAAGTGATGCTTGGTACTTTACGCCACATTCAGCTTTCCATACAATCCAACTAATACTTGCATTCCTTGCTACTTACAGGCACAGATAACCCGGTCTGATGAAACTTTACTGAGGACCGAACAACTTCTTCTTGCCGAGATGAAACGAAGGGAAATCCTTGAGGATGACATGAAAACCTTGAAGAAAGATGTTTCCAAATACAAGAAGAAGTGCAATGCCGCTCAGACCGAACTGAAGAAACTATCGGACCAGGTCTCCGATACTTATCAGATCTTGCTCAGTAAGTTTTCTGCTGTCGATTGGCTTCATGTCTTTGCTTTATTATAACAGACTCGGGATTACTGATACGCTCTTTCTTTTGTGACGACTGCAGGTGCCAACCTTGCGGCCCCAAAGGAAAATGCCATTGCTAAGGCTAGAACCCTCAAGACTGTGCTCCGGACTTTCTTTGCCGGCACAAAATTTATATTGGATGCTGTGAAGTGGCCTACGGAAGTATATCCGGGTGAAGAGAATCTCGTTCAAGCCTGCTCCACTGTGCCTGGGTGGATTGAAATCTGGAAACGCTCATCATGCCGAATTGGAATGACCCGGGCTTTTACTCTGGCCAAGGCTTTCTTTCCAAAGCTTGACCCGGCAAAGGTAACATCCGGGTTTCCCGAATTCAAGGCTGACGGTTCCAAATTTACACCCAAGGATTTCAAAGCCATACAAGCCGCAGTGCGCCCCTCAGCTACCGCTTTGGCCGATAGCTTGGATCTAAATACGATTATGAGTGCATACGACGCTGATGGCAAAGTTATTACGGAGGAAGCGCCCCCGTCTTTTGGTATCTTGGAAAAGTGGGTTTCTAGCTCGGCCAGGAAGAGGGAGGCGACTGCGAAGAGAGAGGCCGAGTTAGGATCGGGCCCGTCTGCCTCTACACCAGCCGTCCCTCCACCAGTCCGCCCTGATGCAATGAGTCCGGGTAAGGGCGCCGGGAAGGCTAAGCAGCAAACCCAGGACTCAGACCCGGAAGGCCGTACTTAGGAGGCCGAACAGGGCCGTGCTATTATAACACCTTGTAATGCTTTGTATTCACACTGTTATGCTTTTGATGGTGCGCCTGTGCACCCCTGATACCGACGTCGTACCTTGTAACGTACTTTTAGTCCGTGATATACTTTGCGGCTTTCCTGGCCTTTTGATACCCGTATTGCTTGCCTATTCTTTGAACTTTTTCTCGATACCCGATTCTCTATTTTGGCTCCCTTCGTAAGACTCGGTTTTCCGAGTACCAGGGGCCTTGATACGTGGACTTTTTCTTTAAGTCCCCAAGACTCGGATGGTGAGGTTTTTCGAACTGCGATAGCCAAGTAGTTTGTTTCTGTTTCGAAGTCCCCAGTCCCCAGGACCCAAAGTCCGAATCATGGGGGTGTGGCCTTTCTCAGAGAACAAATTATTTTTTACCGAGTCGCAAGCCTAAAGCCATTCCGTGTGAATACTGAAGTTATGCTTGATAGTTGTTGAGTTTCCGGCTTTTAGCCTTGTACTCTGCATAAACTTGTGGTTTAGATGACCCTTTTGACTATCTTGTACTGTAAGCCGGCTTTCGCGTGGATACCATGTTGTTACATCCATACGAGAACAGTGTCAGGCAAGTCCCATTGGGCTTCATGGCTGATTGTAATCGTAAGCGAACGAATCATGCCACTCTAGTGCGAGTCACATCGAGCTTAAGTAAGAAAAGTCAAGAAAATTTGGCTCCTTTGTCCAGTTATAAGATTGCAGCCGTACTCGTTTGCGAATAATCGGCCCTTATAACTTATAGGCATCAAGGCCGGGTCTTTTGGGTTGCTAGCTGGGCTACTTGAGCCGCCAGCCCCCGAGACCTGTATATACTCAACATTCTTAATGATACGGAAATACTGATGCCATGTGGATACTACTTACTTGCAATCGGGCTGTAACGAAATAAGACTTGATAACCATCTCTTTATTGCTGCGAGAAAGTTTGGATCAGCAGGCCGCCTCATTAAAAACCTTCCAGTCCCCTTAGGTACCCTGGGTAGGAAAAGAGCGCGTCTGAAACCTGCTGCCCGTTACATTGTTTAGTTCTTCGTGGACACCGGTCCCGAACTGGCGTGACCGGTGCACATTCTCCACACGTTAGACTTTTTCATGACGAGTACCGGGTTTGCTAGCCAACCCGGGTAAGGTGTTTCCATGACATGGCCGGTTGTGAGTGATCGTGCAGCTTCTTCTTCTGTGGCGGATTGTTTGGAGGGGTCATCCTTGACAAAAGCCACCATTTTAGCATCTTGTGTTACCTTGGATTTTGCTCGTTCGCCTTCAGTACTCGGCCTTTTTGATGTGGCTCTACCCTCCGGGTCTGCCTGAGACCGGTACTGCTTGAGTTCTTCTTATCTACAGCCCTGCTCGGCCATTGCTGCATCTCATTCGTCGCATTCAGCTGCTATGTCCCGATTTCCATGTATGGTAATGGTCTTCTTAGGACCCGGGATTTTTAGCTGTAGATATACGTAACACGGCCTAGCCATGAATTTGGCGTAAGCCGGCCTTCCAAATAACGCGTGATAAGGGCTGCGCAATTTGACTACCTCAAAGGTAAGCCACTCAATTCGATAGTTATCCTTTGACTCTCCAAAGGCTACCTCCAATGCGATTTTTCCCTCGGGGCATGCTGAATGACCCGGCACTATCCCATGAAAAACTGTTGAGCTTTTTTGCAGCTGAGATTCCTTGAGACCCATGCGTAGGAAGGTTTCCCAATACAGTATATTGATGCTGCTTCCACCATCCATTAAAACCTTTTTCAGTTCGTACCCATTGACTTGCGGTGCGACTACTAGTGCCAAGACTCCTGGGTGCTCCACTCTTTCTGGGTGATCCCTTCTGCTCCATGTTACCTCCTGTTCTGACCATCTCAAGTACCTCGGGACAGCTAACGAAACTGAGTTGACCGCTTGCTTCAGTATCTTTTTGTCCTTGTTAGAGCCTCCTGTGGTATGCACATGATATTGACCCAATTGTTTGGGGTTAGCCTGGAAACCTCCTGCCCCCCCTTGGTTATTACCTTGATTTCCAGCCGCCGGATTACCGGCTGGGGGTGGGCCGTTGCCCGGGTTTGCCCCTGGACCCGGTCCTCCTCCCCGTCCTGCACCTCGCATAGCTCTGTGCACTTCCTCATTTTTCCATCTTTGTAAATCGGCGCACTGTTCTAGGGAGTGGTTAGCTGGCCTGCCATTCCTGCTGTGCTTCGGGCATGCCATCCTGAATATGTCCCAATTGTTACCCGGCCTTGGTGGAACTTGATAGTTTCCTCCGTTGTGGTTACCTCCGTTGAAGTTTCCTTCTGCTCTGGGTCTCGAAGACCCGGCTTCTGTGTTGGCGACAAACTCGGAGCCTCCTTCGAACGGGCGCTTGTTCTGGCTATTTCCGTTATTACCTGATGCTGATCCATTGCCGGTTCTTCCGTTATTGCTTGTGTTTGCTTTTACCTTCTTGTCATCAGCTTCTTCTTCTGTAGTATCTGTCGCAGCGTGTTTGTTGCACGCATCCATCAATTCTCCCATTGTAACTTCCGACGCATTTCGACTGGACTTCATGCGAGTTAACTTTTGCACCAAAGGTATATACTTGCATGTTTTTGCCATGGCCTGTAGTGCATCCTTGGGCTGGATATCCGTGGATGAGTGAAGTATCTCCATAACCCGGTGCACCCAACTACGCGCCGATTCTCCCTTCTTCTGGACGCATCGCTCTAGATCATCAATAGTGAATAATTTCCTGCAGGTCCCGTGAAAGTGCTTGACAAACGCGGTCTTCAATTCCTCCCAAGACTTGATCGATCCTTCCGGCAAATTGGTGAACCACAATTTTGCTGCTCCTTCCGACATCATCAGGTACATGAACTTGGCTTGGAGGTTCTCGGACGCGTTGCGAATTGACATTGCCATCTCGTAACTGCTTAACCATGTTTCGGGATCCATAGTTGGCTCATAATTCACTACTTTCCCTGGCTCTTTGAATTTTTCCGGGTAAGGTTCAGCTCTGATATTGTCCGAGAGACACTTAGGCCCTGCAAGAACGGTTGAGGCCGGCCTGGCTCTAGAAACGTGTGATACCGCGGGGGGCGCTGCTGGGCGCGATGCTGCGGGAAGTCCATGCGCTGCAGACCCGGCCGCGGCCCTCCGAGCCCTAGAACTGTCCACGACGGCCTGTGCTGCTGATGCTGCCTGAGCGCGGGGAGGAGGCGGCATTTGCTGCTGCTCTTCCCTTCGTCGCGCTGAACTTGTTTGGATATTCCCTTGCTGTTGACTGACGTATGGCGTCCCGTGCATACCGCTTCTGTGATCCGGATAATTGGCTTGCTGTGCCACCGCAGTGTGCAACAGATCGATGGCTTGCCGAGTCTTCTCTGCATGGGGCGACTCTCCCACAGGGATTTGATTCAACGCGAGTGTCGCTGCATATACATTGTCCATGGGGTTATTGTAGTGGCCGGCTGGTGTGCGGAACCGTGATGGTGGCGGTGGTGGTAGATCGTTGCCGGTTGTGACTCTAGTTTGTGGTGGGGGTAACCCGGCCCGCTCATTCGCCGGATGTGTCGCTGCTGTCACCTGTTGGGGTGCGGTTCCCTGGTTCACCACTGGTATCGGCTGGTCCTGAGGTGTAACGAATAAATTAGCCGGGTTAATAACCCCGCCCATTGCTGGTAACCTGGTGTGGTGCCTTTGATGTATTCTAGACGTTTCCTCTCGGAGCCGGGTTTCCAACGCATCTAGCTCACGCCGCCGCGTGGCCATCCCTTGCCTTTCTGCCTCTACCTGCCTTCTTTGCTGCTCCAGCGCACGACGAGCCACATCCAGATCCCTGACGCGTTCCGCTGCGTTTTCCGGAGTGATAACCGTTGCGAGAACCGTGGGGTCTAGAATCAGATTATTATCGAATAAGGCCGGGTGGCGCGGGTTCGAAGGACCCGCCCCTGGTGTCCGGTTTTCTAAGAATCCGAACGTATTTGCATGCAACTCCTCATCCGCTGCCCTGCTGGTTACTGATGCCGACTCTCCATCAAACCGGGCCACGACCGGGTCTCCATTAGCCGTGCCATGTCGCTGGGCCACTGCCTGAGCCGCCCCGACTGATGCTGCGGTTGCGTTTCCTTGGTTGGCCGCGGGGGCCGCATAGACTGCAACTCGGCGTACGATATCCGGTGTAAATTCATGCTGTTCTTCCTCACCGTTCTCCTCATACCGGTTTTCCAGTAGATCCAGGATAGACCCGGTCGCGTGGGGTCCATGCCGGCTCCTCCGGCTGTTCCCACTCCGCGATGGGTTCTTCTGTCGGATGTGTCGTTACAATCGATTCTTCATCATCTGATCGGATAGACGTGGCTTTTCCTGGCATAGAATCAGATCCAATGTTGCCAGGGATCGAATTGGAAGCACATACCATACCAATGAAGACGTTGATCCGGCCGATCGTCACGACGGATCCGGATTCGAGGTGATCCGACTCCGGCCCCCAGCCGGAATCGCCCACCATCTTTTCTCCTTCGTGGTCGATGTAGATTTCGCCGATGACGAGATTCTCCATGCCCTTCCGAGCTTCTCCCGTGATGTAAACACCTTTGGACGCAGGCCCCACGGTGGGCGCCAACTGTCGTGGGATAATCACGGCAGATGTTACCGGGGGTAACTGATCTTGGGGCAAGACGACACAGGTATTTGGGAGAGGTTTTAGCTCAGAGGAAAACATGGTGCAACTCGATCTGGTAGCCGGAAATCAAAGTCGCCGAGTCTCCGATCTTGATATAACAACTCAACTCTGGATTACACTAGATGCTCGATACCAAGCGCTATTGCTGGGGTTCTAATAACTCTGTCTAAAACTAAACCTGGGGGTCGGTTTATAAAGCACCCGTACCCCCTGGCTTATTCCCCAAGGCGCACCCTGGATCCTACCCGGACACGGCGCACAAACCCTAGCTTTCCTTTACAGTAACCCACAATCCGGATTGCTGGGCCTACAAACTTGGGCCTTCCACAAGCTTCCTTATCCTTAGCCGGATCCTGCGCACCGTCCTTTGGGCCGGGTTACTCCTTGGAGTTTGGCCTACCGGGTTATCATCCCCCCGTCAACCCCAGGGTCGTACGCCCCTAGAGGTGGCCCAGGATGCGACGACGAGGAGCCGGGATTCCGGGCGCTCTCCCGGGAGGTAGACAGGGCGCCACGGCCGGTGAGGAGCAGGGCGGCCGCGGCCTTCCTTGGCGGCGGCGCGAGCAGCAAGAGGGAGGGGGCGGCGGAGCTTGGGGAGAGGGGAGGCGAGGTGGGCGAGCTCGGGAGGAGGGCGATGGGGAGGAGGGTGGCCGGAGGGAGCTCGGGGAGAGAGGGATCGAGCGGGGCTTGGGGCGACGGGAGGAGGCAGAGGGCGATGCAGCGAGCGGGGGGGAGGGGGGGTCGAGCGAGAGCGAGCGGGGGCTCCTCCTGCGTGCGTGCGTTTCCTGGAGGGGTGGGAGGACCTAGGTGTAAATTTAGAAGGCGGCAGGGGGGTAACTGAGAGGGAGAGAAAATAGACTTAGGGTTTGGGGGGCTGGTTCGGTGGGGGAAGGCTGGCTGGGCCTTTTGGGCCTGGCCGGCTGGGCTCCCTCTCTCTCCTCTCTCGAATTTTTTTTGTTGTTTGCTTATGTTTTTTTTTCCAGAAATTGTTCAGGCTCCATTAAAAAAAGATTTATGCACCAAATAAATTCCAACAAATTTTAGAAAACATGTTTTGATTAATTTATATTAGTTTGTAAGTTAAAATGCGTGATGATGCGGTATGCCATGCTATGCAAGAAATAAAAAAAAAAAAAATAAGCGACAACTTTAATAGGGGGAAAAGCCCCGGGCGTTACAGACGACACCACTAACAAGGGATTGCGACCTCGCAATCCACCTGGTAACCCGGGAGGGGAAAGAAGTTCGACTAACGATTCTTTATGCTTCCAGTTGATCTCCTCGACACCACTAACAAGATATTCTTGCTCGGAGTGACGACGATGTTCTTCCACCAGGAATCTTCCGATGATCGAACCTATTAGGTTAAAGGTTCAGAAAACGTCCACCCACGTAGGATCCTAACACTTTGAAAGATAGACAAGGGGGAAGACTCCAAAACAAATAAGATGGGAGGGGAAATAGAATAGGGATAAGGAGAAAACAAGAATCCTATTGAGATGTTTTTCCAAAATAGTTTAGCAGAAATAGTTTTTGACACTCTAGAAACAACGACCGTTAGCGAGGTTATCCTACAGGCTTTGCGGACCCGTTGCTTCGATAACCATTCGTATCGAAACAATCTCGGGAATCGGAACCAAGGCTCTGATACCATTTGTGACGCCCCGAGATCGGGCACTATGCAGATTTCAGCATTCCCGCCAAAATCCACATAATAACCGATTCCAGGTTGCCACTTGTGATAACATTACAATAGTTCACGAATAATCCACAACAACAACAGAAAAGAGATTTACAAGATGACTCAAACGAGTCAGGGATACAACTGATACAACACAAAGATCCAAATAACAGCGGAAGAAACAACATAGTGTCCGACTACGGACAAAATCCAAATTGGACTAAGAGTCCTGAAGATAACCGAGAGCGTCCAATCCCTGCCCAGGCCAAGCCGGAGGGATTCCCAAGCTAACGTCGTCAGACTTCAAACCTGTTGACTGCAATATTGAATATGCAGCCACGAAAAAGATTCGTGGGTCAGTACGGTTAAGTACTGGCAAGTGGATAAACCATACTCACAAGATACCGGCGTAGCCAGTCATCACAAGATACAAATACTTTGGGATCAACGGAAAGGAAGGGGTTATTGCAAATAAGCGACAGCGGGCTGCACTAACCAACTACAGAAACTCAATACAACATCCGGCTAAAAGAGGGGGATAAGATAGCGTATCGGAACCAACTACAGCTAACCACCAAACAAATCCATCCAATGTCACCCCCTACTAAGGAAGCAACCCAAGGATAACTCACACTGTTGGATTAAGGATGGATCAAGTTATTGTGTCAATAAGACTATTACTAGTCAAGTATCATTAGTTAGGTGTAAGTTGTTCTGAGTACTTGTTAGCCAGTACTTTCACCAAGTCAACCATAACCGCGGAAAACACGGCTTCTCGAGAAGATTTAACCCTGCAGGGGGGCACCAATTTGGCCGTACACGTAAGAATAACCCGCCAGACGGGGGATCAACCCACCAAGCGAGGTACTCAACACAACCAAACTCTGCTTCGCATCAAGCCCAAAGCACCACGTGCTGTGCGTGCGCGGCTAATCGAGCCCCCACGAAGAAAAGGGGGACCCTCATAGCACTGGAAGACCACGCCGCCCTAAATGCCGACTACAAAAGTTCCACCCTGGCCTCGGGCTCGCACCTGCATATGCATGCATCAAATGGAAAGCCCGAACTAAGTGTGGCGATTTGGACGAGATGCGAATCGAATCAAGTTGAGGGGGGCGCCCATACTCGCTTCCCACATGCGGTTAGTGCGCTCATCATGGATCAGTAGACAAGACCCTTTTCCTAGTTAGGGTCGACACTAGCAGGCCTCAAAACCACGCCCGGCCTCCTGCCGGTGCCTTATCATCAAATTATTATTACCCAAAACATTAACATGTGGTTGATTGAATTGAAACCCAGCTATCAACTAACCATGTGATACGGAAGGAACAACAAGACTTGCGCGCAAACAACACTAAGCATGCAACTACGACACGAGGGCCAACAGGGTAAACAAACAACAGTTGATAGGAAGTGGAAGGAAGGCTATATCATGGCTGCAAGGTAAACATATGATAGGATCGAGACACAAGCATCGAATCAACAGGCTAGAATAAGAACAACGGAAGAATCGGTAACAAGTGATGAGAGGCAGCCATTTGGCAGCAAGTGAGTATACTTGCCTGGAATCCAGCAAGTAGAGGTACATCCGAAGAACTTGTCGTTGCTCACATCATCTCAACGTCCTATCCGGGAAGAAGCAACGAACCTCGAACAAACACCGGATGCAACAATTACTTCTGCGGCAAAAGATCCAGCATGATCCTATTTTATATGCATGACATGGCAAGATGCAACGGAGAGGAAACAACTTAAGCAATTTAATCGGAACCGGAGTCCGGAGAAATAGGAATTGGTTCAAGTTGTTTAGCTAACCATCAAGTTAAATGTTGTTTAGCATGGAAACAGTAAATAGGTGAGTTAAGCAATATTAAATGGAATAGGGCAACAATTGAATTAAATACCCCAACACATTCCATATTTAGATATTAGGTGAACATGCATAACACTACTACAAATACAACATGCAAGGTGCAAACATGAACATGGATGGCATGAACAGATTAAGTGCATTTTTCTGGTATGAAAACATATTTTATTTATTGGATTCGGAATTAAAATGAGCAAGTTATGAATTTCACCATTTAAATGATTTAATTAAAGCATTAAGTAATTGTATTAATTTTATTTATCCAAAACAGAAAACAAATGTTATATTTGCAAAGTTTAGAGAATTTTGATTGGAAAACATATTTTACTTTTCAAATTTGGAGTTAAAATGAATTAGTTATGATTTATGCAATTAAACAATTTAAATTGAGCCGGAAGCCCAACATTTAATTTAGGAGGTTCGAGTTATTTATCTACCCATCAAGATTAAATGTAGTTTAACATGGGGGGCAATGATATAGATGAGCTACACAATTTAAATGGAACCGGGACAATATTTAATTATCCCAACTCATTCCATATTTACTTATTAGGTGACATTACTATACCCCGAAACCCACAAGATGCAATGCAAACATGATGCGATGACATTTATAAAAAAGATGGTATTTTGGAAAATACGGATATAGAGGTTAGGGTTTGGGTTCGCACGTTGGAAAGTGGGATCCGGGTTCATCGTCGATGTCTTCGGAGTGTAAAGGAAGTAGTGGTACTCGTTCCGAAGGTCGAAGTAGTTGTGGCCGAACCGCAACATTATCATCTTCGGGGCGTCGAGGAAGTAGACCTTGGCATTCCACTTCGAGGTTCACAACGCGCATGAGGGCGGATAACGCAAGGCGAACACGGATGAGGTACATCTCGTCGATGGTTGTGGTCGATCCGGTGGTCAGGATCGGTCTTCGGACTTGGAAAATCCGCGGCGCGGTAGGCATTCATGGTACACGAATCTTGTCGGCGATGGTCATTCTTCGATGTTGGTGGAGGCCTTGACGTTGGTCGGGGTACATGGATCTTGACGGGGTCACAAGGTCGCAGCAATGTATCGAGAAAAGGGACCACATGTCCAGAACGTGTCAAGATGGCTCATCGGACATGCGTCTGTGCACACAACCAACATGGAGAAGTCCACACACCAAAACAACGATCATGATGCGAGCGACTTGGACACACCAGCGCCACGACATGGTACAGCGGACGGTAGGAACTATCGATAGTAGGAGGTGGTCGTGTTCGTCTCTGACGACGAGAGAGCGCGACGGAGAGCATGTCTTGGCAGCCCTGGCTTCAGGTCAACGAGATGCAGGGGATGGTGACGGTTCAAGGAAGGGATAGAGGACGACGAGGTTGGCGTCGGGGTCGCGGGGGTCGGTGCGACGAGCTCGAGCAGCTCCGGCCCAGGGAGAGGATGGGGACGGTCACAGCGCCTCGGTATTCCTCGTCAACGGGAGGTAGGGGATGCGGTGAGGGACCCCGGGGTCGTACGCCCCTAGAGGTGGCCCAGGATGCGACGACGAGGAGACGGGATTCCGGGCGCTCTCCCGGGAGGTAGACAGGGCGCCACGGCCGGTGAGGAGCAGGGCGGCCGCGGCCTTCCTTGGCGGCGGCGCGAGCAGCAAGAGGGAGGGGGCGGCGGAGCTTGGGGAGAGGGGAGGCGAGGTGGGCGAGCTCGGGAGGAGGGCGATGGGGAGGAGGGTGGCCGGAGGGAGCTCGGGGAGAGAGGGATCGAGCGGGGCTTGGGGCGACGGGAGGAGGCAGAGGGCGATGCAGTGAGCGGTGGGGGGGTCGAGCGAGAGCGAGCGGGGGCTCCTCCCGCGTGCGTGCGTTTCCTGGAGGGGTGGGAGGACCTAGGTGTAAATTTAGAAGGCGGCGGGGGGGGGGTAACTGAGAGGGAGAGAAAATAGACTTAGGGTTTGGGGGGCTGGTTCGGTGGGGGAAGGCTGGCTGGGCCTTTTGGGCCTGGCCGGCTGGGCTCCCTCTCTCTCCTCTCTCGATTTTTTTTTTTGTTGTTTGCTTATGTTTTTTTTTCCAGAAATTGTTCAGGCTCCATTAAAAAAAAGATTTATGCACCAAATAAATTCCAACAAATTTTAGAAAACATGTTTTGATTAATTTATATTAGTTTGTAAGTTAAAATGCGTGATGATGCGGTATGCCATGCTATGCAAGAAATAAATAAATAAATAAAACAAGCGACAACTTTAATAGGGGGAAAAGCCCCGGGCGTTACAACCATGAAGAGGAACAATCTTTGCTGTGTAGAGCTCTGCTAATTGGCTAGCTGAGATTGTTTCTTTGACAACAAAGAAGTGAGCTACCTTAGTGAGACGATCAATGACAACGAAGATTGCATCGTTGCCCTTCTTGGACTTTGGAAAACCAGTGACGAAGTCCATTTCAATCATGTCCCACTTCCACTCAGGGATTTTCAGAGGTTGTAGAAGACCGGCTTTTTTCTGATGAACTGCCTTAACACGTTGACAAACGTCGCATTCAGAAACGTATTGAGCAATTTCACGTTTCATGCCAGGCCACCAATACAGTGTCTTGAGGTCCTGGTACATCTTTGTACTTCCAGGGTGTATGGAGAGAGGAGTTTCATGAGCCTCCTTGAGAATGATATCTTTGAGACTTTGAACTTGGGGAACTGCAATGCGTCCTTCGAAGAACACAGTTCCTTTGTCATCAACTGAGAAGGACTTAAATTTCTCCTTGCCTTCTTTGATGTGTTCTACCATCTTCTTGATTTCAGCATCATGAAGTTGTTCAGAACGAATCTTGTCCTCGAGAGTTGGACTGGCTGTCAAGTTTGCAAGATAACCTTGAGGAACAAGACCAAGGTTCAGCTTCTGGAATTCTTCATGAAGAGGAGGTTGGATTTCCATGACCATGAGATTATTGCAATATGACTTGCGACTGAGAGCATCGGCCATAACATTAGCCTTGCCTGGAGTGTAAGAAATGGTGAGATCAAAGTCTTTAATCTTTTCAATCCATCTCCTTTGCCTGAGGTTTAGATCTGGCTGAGTGAAGATGTATTTCAGACTCTTATGATCGGAAAAGATTTCAGTGCGATTACCCAACAAGTATTGTCTCCATTTCTTGAGGGCAAACACAACTGCTGCAAGTTCAAGGTCATGTGTGGGATAATTTTGCTCATGTGCATTCAACTGTCGTGAAGCATAAGCCACAACTTGACGTTCTTGCATAAGAACTGCACCTAGACCTTGGAGAGATGCATCACAGAATATTTGGAAAGGCTTGGTAGTATCTGGGCCAACCAGAACTGGTGTAGAAGTGAGTTTAGTCTTCAGGAGATTGAAACTTTCATCACATTGTGGAGACCAAACGAACTTCTTGTCCTTCTTTGTGAGATCAGTGAGAGGTTTGGCAATGTTGGAGAAGTTTTGGACGAAACAACGGCAATAGCTAGCCAAGCCAAGAAAACTTCTGACTTGCTTCACCGTCTTTGGAGGTTTCCAATCAACAATTGCTTTAACCTTTTCTGGATCAATGGCTATGCCTTTGGCAGAGATGATATGACCACGGTAAGCAACTTCTGGAATCCAGAACTCACATTTGGATAATTTGGCATATAGACGATGCTCGCGAAGTTTCATGAGAGTGAGACGAAGATGCTCTTCATGCTCTTCATCAGATTTTGAGTAGACCAGAATGTCATCGAGATATACCACAACGAACTTGTCAAGGTATTCATGGAAGACAGAATTCATGAGTCAAGAGAACGTCGCCGGTGCATTAATGAGACCAAAGGACATGACGGTGAATTCATACAGACCGTATCGAGTGGTGAAGGCTGTCTTTGGAATATCCTCTTTTCTGATCTTTATTTGATGGTAACCCATTCTCAAGTCCAACTTGGAGAATATTGAGGCTCCAGCAAGTTGATCAAAAAGATCATCGATACGAGGAATTGGATACTTGTTTTTGATTGTTTTCTCGTTAAGAGGACGATAGTCAACAACGAGTCTCTTTGTTTGATCCTTCTTCGCAACGAACAGAGTTGGGCAACCCCAAGCCGAGGAACTAGGTTGAATGTAACCTTTTCCATGTACATATCGATTTGCTCCTTTAACAGTTTCAGTTCAGGAGGAGCTATCTTGTATGGATGCTTAGAGATTGGAGCAGTACCTGGTTCAAGCTCGATCACGAACTCAACTGCTCTGTCCGGAGGCATCCCTGGCAACTCTTCTGGAAAGACGTCAGGGAATTCACAAACCACCGGAACATTTTCAATTGAAGGAAGAGGTTTTGCATCGAGGTTGCATAGCTGAATGGAACTTGATTCATTTGGAGAATAGACTATCTGGCCAGAAGGGTGGAACCGAGTTATTGACTTTTGAGCACAGTCAATTCTAGCTTTATTGGCCTTCAACCAATCCATACCAAGAATGACATCAATGTCAGAATTTCCCAGCAACATGAGTGAAGCAAGGAATATGTGGCCTCCAATTAGGATTTGATTATCCTTACTTATCTTGGAAGTCAACATTTGAGATCCCGGGGAGTGAACAGTGATTTGATTGCTTAGTGGAACCACACTTAAGTTGTTTGTTGCGGCAAAATTCTTTGACACGAAAGAATGTGATGCTCCGGTATCAAACAACACTTTAGCTGGAATAAAGTTTACGGGGAATATACCGAGAACGACGTCAGCAGCTTCCTCAGCTTTGTCGACCTTGACATGATTCACCCTTGCGGTCCTCCCGACAGGCCTGTTGTTGGAGGTGAAGGCTTTAGCCGGGGGAGCACGCACCATTGCCTGGTTTGTGTTGGGACGAGGTGGTGGTGGAGGTAGCTGCCTCTCGTGCACTTGTCAGCGTAGTGCCCCATCTGCTTGCAATTGTAGCAAGTGACGACACGAGGAGGCCCTGGCCTTGGCTGCCCCATCGAAGCCCTCTGATCATGCATCTGAACAGGGTTGGGTGGGCGGGGAGCGAAGCCTGGAGAAGCTTGGGCATATGGAGCCCGAGTGACAGCACCATTTGGCACCCAGATGCGGCGCTTCTGCGGAGGGGTGGTCATGTTGGAGGAGGAACCACCCTCACGCGATTGCTTGCGAGACTCCTCGAACGCCTTGCGCCCATTTTCTTCATTGAGCGCGGTGTTAACGAGCTCCTCGAAGTTGTTGGCCTTGATGTTGGTGAGGGCGTACTTGAGTTCCGGGTTAAAACCTCCGCGGAACCTTGCCATCTTCTTAGCCTCAGTGGACACCTCATCACCAGCGTAACGAGCGAGGCGATTGAACTCACTCTGATAGCCAATGACGTCCAGCTTGCCCTGCTTGAGTGAGCAAAACTCTTCACGCATCCTTTCCATGAGACCATCTGGAATGTGGTGCTTCAGGAAAGCTTCCTTGAAACAACCCCAGGTGATTGGATAGCCAGCTCTCATGGTCTGTTAGTTTTCCCACCAAGTAGCTGCCTGACCCTTCAGAAGATAGGAGGCATACTTGACCTTGTCTTCCTCAGCAACGTGAGCAATCTCCAGAGCCTTAGCTATCTCACGGATCCATTCATCAGCATCCAGAGGCTCGCGTGTTGCCACGAAAGCTCTCGGCCCCAGACTGAGAAACTCCTTGATACTGACTCGTGGAGCATTCTGGTTGTTGTGCTGGTTAGTCTGAAACTGGGCCATCTGTGCCATGACTTGGGTCATCTGAGTCAACAGCTCCGTGATTGGCGGTGGCTCAGGAGGGGTGTTCCTTGTTGGCGGCATCCTGAATGGAAATGCATTTTAGCACAACAACAGAAAAGGGTAGACTTGGAAACCGAAAGAGAGATTATTCCGACGCATGAATAGATAACCAACAGGTACATCATCACATGTTCAAATACATCAGAATATCCAACACACCACAAATGGTTCGAATGCCAAAGGATAACTAAACATAGCTAAGAATGGATACATCGGTACTCCCATGCTCATCACGCAGGACGGCGGTGAGTAGTACGACGAGAGGTACGGTGAGGAGCATGCCCACGAAAGTAGGTAGAACGACGATCCACATAGACCTGACGTGGTCTGAGAGCGACTCTAGGTGTGGTGAAGTACATAGCGTCGACTCCCTGTGCTCCAAAGCGTGGAATCCCAGTGTAACCAGCTCCGAGGTTGAGGAGTGGACCTCTAATCGGCTCGTAACCTCCGAGGTTAAGGAGTGGACCTCTAATCGGCTCGTAACCTCTAGCATCTGGCAGACGACGACCAACTGGCTGATCGAAACGTGCAAAGCGCTCGTCTCCAACAAAGTCTATGGTGTAAGTCGCCAGACGAGTCAAAGCAAGGTAGAGCTGCTCTCTGACTGAAGCCAACTCCTGAGATAGTGTGCTGGCAACTGCGTCACTGTGCCTCACAAACTGAGCGGTGATGTGCAGCCTGGAGTTATCATGCTCGTAGACATCTAAGTTGTCGTAGAGAGTGAAGTGAGCTCCCTCCGAAGTGATGTAACCACGGGGGATGTGGCGATAGATAGAATCGTCAAATCCCCAGTAGTCAGCACGAAGGACGGTGAGACTCACATAAGCTGCCTGCTGCACGGCCATATCCACTGTGGAACCTACTGCCTCGTAGCGGTGGACTACGCTCATGCCATCATCTGACAGAATGTAGACGATAGCCTGGTAGTAGGTCTGGTCAAACTCTCGCTGCTGCTCGTAGACCTGGTACTCTGGTGCCCAACGGAACCCCAGATAAGTGACCATGTCTCTCAGCATCTCCGGATAACCGGCAGTGCTCTCGCAATGAGTCATCCGAACCACCTGCGGGTAGAACCTGAGATCCATCTGCAGATGATCGGGGAAGTTTTGATTAGACGCCGGTAGAAGAACTGAATTGGAAAGCAACAACAATGTTTCAACGGACGATAAGGATGTTGAGAAGAACAGGATATCGAAGCAACATCGGGAAAACACGAGACCAAAAACTCCTGAGGTACTACGGAAAACCCATCCGGGCTTCTAAAGGATCAATATCTACTGCTTAAGGAATAGAGGATCTGCTTCCGGGGCTTACACGCCTCCGTTCTCAATCGTGAGTAGGCAACATGATAAATCATGTCACAACCACCTCCATTCCTATGGTCTAGTAGATATAACCATCCTAGAGAAACCAGGATACGTGAAAACCTAACTTGAAAGTTTAGATGAGAAGAGAAAACAACGTTGCACTTCCTTACCAGAAAAGGGAGGGTGGGTGGGGAAACAAGAAAAAGAACAGAATTCCTACTCTCACGTTTCATTTTTCCTATATAGCTACAAAATAGTTTCTAGACTCAACTGCGACCAATAAAAGGGATCCTACAGGCAGTCAGGCTCTGATACCATTTGTCGCACCCGGACTTCTAGAGGATACTCACAGTCCGCTAAATAGTAGAACAAATGGCTTACGGGGCATACCGGCACCCGCATCTCAATATGAGCAGGCCAACACGTATACGTGTGACAACCATTCTCTACTATCCATCGTCTGCGTAAACCATCCCATAGAAATCAGGATACTACCATTGACGTACTTCATACCATACACACATGGTACGTCAACGGCGTTTAACAAGATGATAGCACAACATATCCCTAAGACACAAAAAATAGAAATAAGTTGCAAATGGCTCTCACTAGAGCAGAGATAGCAAATACAATCATCCAGAGGACACATGTCCCAACATATCATCATTACAACACAGCGGAAGCATTCAAAAGGTCTGAATACAGACAAATCCACATAGGCCTAAGAGGTCGGGAATGAAAGGAAAACGGAGCCCATCCACGATGTCTCGGATCCTGCCCGGGTCCGCTATCTACTCGTGAGCAGCCTCGTCAAACTCCACGTAGTAGCCATCACGGGGATCCTCGTAAGCGTAGTCTGCGGAAACCACAGCCCCAAAGGGGTCAGTACATAAACGTACTGGCAAGCAAGACTCACAGTTCACCAAAATGTACCCCCCAACATCAAGCACAGATGCTTTGGGTTCAACGGAAGAAAGGGGTGATACAAAAGATACGGCAGCTGGCTGCACTAACCAACTACAGAACATACTACAACTTCCGGCTAACAGAAAAGAGATAAGATAGCGTATCGTAACCAACTATAACTAACCACCAAAACAAACCCATCCTGGATCTCGCCCCTTATCCAAAAAAGCGATCCGAGGATAACTCACACCGTTGGATTAATGATGGGTCAAGTTTTGTGTCAATAAGGCTATTACTAGTCAAGTTATCATTAGCTAGGTGTAAGTTGTTCTGAGTACTTGTTAGCCAGTACTTTCACCAAGTCATCCATAACCGCGGAAAACACGGCTTCTCGAGAAGATTTATCCCTGCAGGGGTGCACCAATTTGGCCGTACACGTAAGAATAACCCGCCAGATGGAATGCCTCCCACCAAGCGGGGCACTCAACACAACTCAACTCTTCTCCGCATCAAGCCCAAAGAACCCCGTGCAAATGAGCGCACGGCTAATCAAGCCCCACGAAGAAAAGGGGACCCTCATAGCACTCTAAGAACGTGTCTCCCTAAATGCCGACTACAAAATTTCCACCCTGGTACCAAGGGTTCGCACCTACATATGCATGCGGCAAATGGAAAACCCGAACTAAATGAGGCGATTTGGACGAGATGCGAATCGAATCAAATTGAGGGGGGCGCCCATACACGCTTCCCACATGCGGATAGTGCGCTCATCATGGATCAATGGACAAGACCCTTTTCCTAATTAGGGTCGACACTAGCAGGCCTCAAAACCACGCCGGGCCTCCTGCCGGTGCCTTATCATCAAATTATTATTACCTCAAAAATTAACAGGTTGTTGTTTAACAGCGAGCCCCAGAACATAATAGAAATATAGTAAC
Source organism: Alopecurus myosuroides (assembly GCA_028641055.1). Lineage (NCBI taxonomy): Eukaryota > Viridiplantae > Streptophyta > Magnoliopsida > Poales > Poaceae > Alopecurus > Alopecurus myosuroides. Next base: position 316,102,929 of record CM054057.1, on the reverse strand, counting down.
AGAAAGTAACGGGTAACAGACTCGAGGCAAAACAACCCTAAGCATGCTAGTAAGACACGGGCAACAAGCAAAAGGGGTTATAGGTGTGGAGGTGAGGCTATATCAGGGTTAATGATAACATGTGATAGGATCGAACAAAAGCAACAATTCATAGGGCTAGCATAATAGACAACGGAAAGTATCGGTATCCAATGTTGAAAGGAACACAATGGTTCATGTGAGTGAATACTTGCCTGCAAACTCAGCAGCCTGGTACTGAGCTAGATCCTCAGAAGGGGTGTCGTAAAGCTCGTCTGTCTCAACGTCGTCGTCTATTCGACAAGAAGCAAACAAACAACGCAAAGAGACAAACAATCAATAACATGGCATAGTGCACAATCATGGGATGATGCATGTCAATTTAATTGATGCATAAAAATAAACTAGTTGACATGGTAACATAACATGATTAATTGGACCCACATGCAATTTGGGATTGCATATGGAAAGCCCATGAATTAAGGTTGGAATAATTGTTTTACAACTAATCAACAGGTGGAAGTGGATTAGTATGATGCATGGATGAGGAAAACAACAAAATAACAACAATAGAATCAATTGGAAATAAGGTTTACCAATTTTGGAATTTTATTTATTAAGTTATGAAATTTTGGTTTCTTAAAGGTGTTACACAAGCATTTGTTGTTTTCACCAATTTAAATTGTCCAAAATAGATAACATATTTCATATTTGGAAAGTACACAAAATTTTAGGTGGATTACATGTTTCAATTATTGAAAAAGGAATTACAATGATTTAATTATGAATTAAACAAGTTTAAACAAGATTTAAATGAAATTAATTCAAGTATGAACTTATTTGAATTTTTATTTGTTCAAAACATTAAGCCAAATTCATATTTGAAAAGTTTATATTTTTCTGGTTTGAAAACATATTTTATAAGTTCAAAAATAATTTAATTTGAGCAAGTTATGAATTTAGCAAATTTAAATGGTTTAAAAAAGGTTTAAATTATTTAACCAATTATAATTATTCAAAACATGAAACAAAGTTTATATTTGCAAGGTACATGAAAAATGGGATGGAAAACATATTTAGTTTGTTGAATTTGGAATTTTTATGCCCAAGTTATGAATTTTGCAAAATTAAGTGAATTAAACAAGAATTCAAATATTTCACCAATTTAAAATATTCAAAACAGTAAACAAATTTTATATTTTGATTAGAGAATTTAAAATGGAGTGGTTTACATGTTTAAAGTTTTGCAATTGGAGTTTCCAAACAAAAGTTATCAAATTACCAAGTTTAAGCATTTTTATGGTTTATAGAAATAACCATGGACCTAGAAAAGCTACAGGGACTTGGAAAGAAATTAACAGGGACCTAGATAAATGCTAGCAGGGACTTGGGTGCAATTTGGAGTAGATCTGGATCTAGGAAAAACGAATGAAAAAAGATGGGTTTTAGATCCAGGGGTGGGATTCGAACCCCTGCCCTCCTGCTGGCAGCGCAATGGAACAACCAATGGGCTACGGCTGGGTTTGTGACAGGGAACCGCTAGCAGGGGGTTTGAGGTTCAGAAAACGTTTACTGAACCAATTCGAAAAAAGGAACAGAGAAAAAGGGGGTTGGCCGGGACTCGATCCCGCGAGCGCTTGGTGCGCGCGCAGCGGACGCAGCCAATGGGCTGCTGCGGCTGTTTGGATGCATACGGGGTCGGTTTGGTTTTGAGTCTAGCACGCGGCCTAACTGAAACTGCAAGCGAACGACAGACGTTCTTCTCTGTCGACGAACAGGGCAGCGATGGCAACAAACGGCCGGAAGAAATCGATGCACCTACGGCACGGAAACAAGAGGGGAAGTAGCAGAATGGAAAGAGGGGCTCACCCTCTTCGCAGGGGCGGCCTCAGCGCGGCCGGAGGGAGACGGGGGCGGCGGCGGCGTGTCCGGCGAGCGGCGGCCCGTGGCTGAAGGAAACGGCGGCGCCCTCTCCCCACGGTGGCGGCGGAGATGGGAGAGAGGAGGGAGAGGATGCGGGTAGGCTAGGGTTAGGGTTTGGCATCGAGGAGGAACCCTAGGGGTTAAAAAGGAGGAGGGGGAGTGGAGCAGTGGGGGCACGCATGTCGCTGTCTCCATTGCTGACGTACGCTGTACGGAGGTTGGGGGAGAAGGGGTAGCGGGCTGCAGCCTGGGTGGGCTGGGCCTGCCCACTGCCTGCCCTCCCCTCTCTCTGTTCTTTTATTTTTTATTTTGTTCTGTTACTTTTTTTTTGCTGAAATAGAAATAGGAAGAAATAGATAGGTTTTTGGGTTAGGAAAATTTAGTGATAAATTTTTATAGAATGTTTATTGCAACAGCAACATTGCAAAGTTTTTGTTTTCAAAATATTTGATTCATGTTGCTGTTTGGAAAATAAATGAATTTAATTGAATATTTGAATTAAGTGATTAATTGAACTTAAACAATTTAAAAGCCTTTTAAAATTCATGTTTATTTGAAACAATAGATTTGGAGTGATTGGTAATTTCCATAATTTACAAATGGTTGTTGTTTGGAATTTAATTTGAAATTTGAGGGGAAATTAAGATTAATTGATTAACTTAACTTAAGCAATTAAGTTTTTAAATTTAATTTTAATTGGAAACAAGTAAATGACTTGTTTTGCAAGTTTCATAATTTCAAAAGGGTTGCTGTTTGTAATTTGCAATTGAATTTGAATAAAATTTGAATTAAGTGAATTATTAAAAGCCATAATTTTAAATAGTTGGAACCTTATGGTTTAATGGAAACAAATGGTTGTTTTGATTGAACTTTTTATTTGGAAAAATTGTAACATAACAAGTATGAAACAAGGTTTGAATTCCTGGTTTGAAATTCAAATAGAAAACAGGGGAAAACAAATGCAAACAAATGGAAAACAAATGCAATGATTAAGATGCCATGATGCAAAACAATAATAAAGCAAGAAACAAACATTCTAAAGGTGATTTTATACTTGGGATGTTACACTTAGTTGTAGGCGTAACCCCCGTGTGTTTATGAGGTGTGTATCTGTAACTATTTTAGCATATAAGAATGAATAATCTTCGAGTAAATATGGTTGAGAAACCATTATTTATTGCGATCATGTATTCGAGCTACAAGAGTGGCTAGTGTAGCTTATTTTTTTGTGAAAACAAGTAAATCTAGGGATAAAATTTGCGGAGGTGTGCGATATTCCAAGGATTGGAATAGATTCCTCCAGTCGATGGGTTCTTCAGCCTGTAGGCGCCGCCTGGGATAACTTCGTGTATGACGAAGGGTCCTTCCCATGGTGGCTCGAGCTTGTGTCCCTCCTTCTGCTTGAGCCGCAGCACTAGATCTCCTACCGCGAATGCTCTGTGGCGTATGCGGCGATTGTGATAGTTTCGCAGTGATTGTTGATATACTGCGGATCTTGCGAGCGCTATGTCACGCATCTCATCGAGTGCATCCATATCTTCCGCGAGTGCCCTGTTGGAGGTTTCTTCGCTGTAAGCCACGACTCTTGGTGCGCTGAACCTAACATCCTTGGGAAGGACCGCTTCTGCCCCGTATACCATGAAAAATGGCGTGTAGTTTGTGGATCGATTTGGAGTTGTGCGGAGGCTCCATAGTACGGAGGGTAGCTCTTCGGCCCAATGTCCTACTGCTGGTTGTAGACGATCGAGTAGACGTTTCTTGATGCCGGCTGAAACTAAGCCGTTGGATCTTTCGACTTGTCCGTTCGTTTGCGGGTGGGCAACTGAAGCAAACTTGAAGTTGATGCCCTTTTCCTCGCAGAACTGTTGTGTTTCCTTTGCCGTGAAGTTTGTGCCATTGTCTGTAATGATATCGTGTGGTACCCCAAATCTGCATACGATGGAATCGAGGAACTTGACGGCGCATTGGGCGCTAGCCGAAGTTACTGGCATGGCCTCGATCCATTTGGTGAACTTGTCGACTGCGACCAGCAAGTGTGTATATCCACCCGGCGTGGACTTGCGTAGCGGTCCTACCATGTCTAGCCCCCATTGTGCAAAAGGCCAGGCGATGGGTATCATATGCAGTTCCGTAGCAGGTGCATGAGGTCTTGGTGCGAATCGCTGGCAAGCGTTGCATCGTTCGACTAGCTCCTTTGCGTCCTTGGCTGCCGTGAGCCAACAGAATCCTGCTCGGAAAGCTTTTCCCATGATTGTTTTCCAACTAGCGTGATGCCCACAGTCTCCTTGGTGGATGTCCTGGAGTAATTCTTTGTCATCCTCGGGTGCGATGCAGCGCTGAAGTATACCCGAGATGCTTTGCTTGTATAATTCTCCGTTGATTACCCGAAAGGATTTACTGCGCCTGATTATCTGTCGAGCCTCGCGAGGATCGGCCGGGAGCTGTCTAGAGGACATGTAGTCGAGGTACTTCTGCGTCCAGACTGGCTCGACCAGAAAAACCTGTCGTGAAATGTTATGAATAAGCTCGACGATGGCAACTTGCGGGCTGACCTCTGTTTCTGGTGCTGCGGGTGGTCCTGCAGCTTTTTTGACTTTGACTGAGCGCTTGATCATCCGTTCGAAATATATTCCTGGTGGTATGGGTGTGTTTGTGGAACCCATGTTTGCCAGTCTATCTGCTTCTTCGTTGCTGGATCTCGCAATGTGTTTCAGCTCGCATCCCTTGAAACTCCCTTCGAGTAGGTTGTACATGTCGCGATATGCGATCATGTTTTCAGCAATTGCATCACATTCCTTCATTGTTTGCTGCACGGTGAGATTGGAGTCGCCGTAGATCATTAGTCGAGTAGCTCCACAAGCGACTGCCATCTTCATCCTGTGCAACAGGGCTTCATATTCTGCGTCGTTGTTCGATGCTGGATCGTCGGGTGGGAAGTCCAATCGTAGGACGTATTGCAGCTTATCTCCCCTAGGCGATATGAGGACGATTCCATCTCCTGCTCATTCGTTTCTTTTGGATCTGTCAAAGTACATTATCCAGTTGCTCGTGTACTCAGGCGGTCCGGGAGTTTGTAACTCTGTCCATTCGCTTAAGAATTCCACGAGTACCTGGGACTTGATTGCGTTGCGTCCTGCATACGTGATGTCCCAAGCGCCCAGCTCGATGCTCCATTTGGCTATTCTTCCGGATGCCATAGGGTTGTTCATGATTGTCCCGAGTGACGCATCATTAACCACTGTGATGGCGTGTTCCTGGAAATAGTGCTTGAGCTTTCGGGCTGTAAGAACAACTCCATATGCGAGCTTCTGGTAATGAGGATATCGTTGCTTGCATGGCGAGAGCACTTCACTGATGTAATAGATTGGTCGTTGGACTCCGTATGCCTTGCCCTCCTCAGGTCGTTCGACTACGATTGATGTGCTGATGACCTAGTTTGTGGCGGCTAGGTATAAGTAGAGTGGCTCCTTTTCTTGCGGTGTTGCAAGGACGCGCCTGCTTTGCAATGACCGCTTCAAGTCTGCGAACGCTTGTTTAGCTTCTGGTGTCCACTCGAATTTTTCCGTGTTCTTCAACAGCTTGTAGAAGGGTAGCGCTTGTTCTCCCAATCGGGCGATGAACCTGCTCAGAGCGGCTAGTCACCCTGCGAGCTGCTGGTTTCCGCGTAGATTGGTTGGCTCCTTCATAGTCAATATTGCTTGTATTTTCTCCGGGTTGGCTTCGATGCCTCTGGCGGATACCAGGTACCTGAGAAATTTTCCTGCTGGGACGCCGAAGACGCATTTCGTCGGGTTGAGCTTGATCCTGTATGCGTTGAGGGCGTCGAATGTTTCTCTAACGTCTTCGAGGAGTGTGTCCTCAACTCGAGTCTTGATGACGATGTCGTCAACGTACACTTGTACATTCTTGCCAATGAGCTTGGCGAGGCATTTTTGCATGCAGCGCTGGTATGTTGCGCCTGTGTTCTTGAGCCCGAAGGGCATTGTCGTGTAGCAATATACGTCGTGTGGCGTGATAAATGATGTCTTTTCTTCGTCCTCCTGTTTCATCCGGATCTGATTGTAGCCTGAATAGGCGTCCAGGAAGGAGAGGCGTTGACAGCCAGCCGTAGAATCCACGATCTGGTCGATTCGCGGGAGGGGGAAGTTATCCTTGGGGCAGTGCTTGTTTAACGACGTGTAGTCAATGCATACTCGAAGGATGTCCGTGTTTTTCTTGGGGACCAGCACTGGATTTGCTAACCAGGTGGATATCTTGATCTCCCTGATGAAATTTGCTGCTAACAACCTGTTTACTTCTTCTCCGAGCGCCTTCTGCTTGGGTTCTGAAAATCGTCGAGTAGTCTGTTTGATGGGTTTGGCATCTGGAAAGACTTCGAGTGAGTGCTCGGCAAACTCCCTGGGTATTCCTGGCATATCTAAGGGCTGCCAGAAAAAAATTTCCCAGTACTCACGGAGGAGTTTGACGAGCGCGCTTTCCTATGCTTGCGAGAGGGTGGTTGAGACCATCGTTGTCTTCGCAGAATCTGTCGGGTGCACTTGATGATTTCGGGTATCACTGTTGGCGCTGAACTCCAGCTCCGGCGCGTTTTTCTTCGTGAGGGGCATCACGGAGTGATCCGTGGTTTTTGCCAGCTCTTGAAGTTCTTCTTGCATCCCGAAAGATTTCGCGATCTTGTTGAATTCAATGTCGCACTTGTTGGATTTCTGAAAGTATCCATCGATTGTGATTACACCATATTCTCCAGGTAACTTTAGCTTCAGGTAGGCGTAGTGTGGTACTGCCATGAATCTGGCGAACGATGTTCGACCAAGAATGGCGTGGTACTGTGAAGGCCAGTCGACGACTTCGAAGTCGAGGAATTCTCTTCTGTAGTTGCTTTTAGTGCCCAGCACAACTTCTAAGTTGATTGTGCCGAGTGGACGGATTGCCTTTCCCGGAACTATCCCGTGAAAGGATGTTTCTGATTCCGCGAGGCCGGCCAGATTCCTGTTCATCCGACGGAGTGTATCGACGTAAATAATGTTGATGCCACTGCCACCATCCATGAATACGCGGGCCAAGTCGTAGTTGCCAATCTGTGCTTGAATGACGAGGGCGGCGTGTCCTGGTCGGTGGACTCGTGGCGGGTGATCTTTCATCGAAAATGTGATCGGTTGATCCGCCATCTTCAAGTACTCGGGCTTTGTTGGCGGAGTCTGCACAGCCATGCACAACTGCCTTGTGTTAGTCTTTTGAGCTCTGCGGGATGGACATACCTTCTGTATCATCGCGAGTTGCCCTGCTGGATTCGGGTATGCATTGGCCCCGGAGTTTTGTGCAGGTGGTGCGGGTAGCGCAGCTAATGCCATGTTTGAATTTGCTGGTGGAGGTAGGGGTTGCGGCGGCTGGAATCCTTGGTGGCCTCCTCCTGGAAGCGGTGGGTAATTTTGAGTGGCTGCATTTCTTTTTCTTGCGAGGGCTTCCGAGATATCAATAAACTTTCGGCAATCCTTAAGAAGGTGTGTTGCCTTAGTTTTGCCCGTGCGCTTATCTGTAAATAGATGTAGCGAGCAGTATCCATCGAGGTCTTCATCGGGAGATTTTTCTTTAGCTTTCGGTCTCCACTCGCGATTCCCACGGCGACCGGAGTCGCGGCTTCGTGTGAATTCCGCTGCTACCAGATCCTCTCGGTCCTCGTGATCATAATATTTCCTCCTTTTCCTTCGGCCATGGCGGTCTTCATCGTGCGCAGGTGATGATGCTCTCTCGTTGCGCACTGCGTCTTCTCCGTTAGCCCATTTTTCGGCTATGATCATTAGCTCCCCAATAGTTTTGGGTGCAGCCCTGCCTAGCTCTTCTCTGAAAGCAGTTCTTCGGGCGCCTTTCGCAAAGGCCTCAATCGCCACTTCTTCCGAGATGGTTCCCGCAGTGTTTCTGAGCGTGGTCCACCGCTGGATATATTCGCGGGTAGACTCACCGCTTTTCTGCTTGCATGCTCGCAGTTCTTCAATGGTGGCCGGCCTCTTGTAAGTCGACTGGAAATTTTTGCAAAAGTCGCGGTGTAAGTCATCCCATGATGCGTAACAAGATCTTGGTCTTCTTTCCAGCCAGCTGCGGGCCGCGCCAACGAGATGCAAATTGAGATATTGCATAGCTGTATTTTTGTTTCCACGTTGGCATTTTACTGCCGTGAGGTAATCGCTTAGCCATTGAGAAGGCTCGAGTGAGCCGTCGTACTTTGTCACTTCCGTGCTGAGCTTGAATCTTCTGGGTAAAGGTGCTTCGCGGATGCTGCGGGCAAAGCAGAGCGCACCGCAGGTTTCATCATCCGAGGAGCTGGACGAAGAGCGCCCGCGATATCGCGAAGCCCTTGCCTTATCTACCTTATTTTGTGCGATGTCCGATCGCGCGTCATGTCCTGGCCGATCGCGGTCGGCGTCCTTCCTTGGCTCCTTGCTTCGCTTTCGCGAGCGGCTGCTGTGATGTCGCGAGCTTTTGTCTCTCGGACTTCCTTCGCTGCTGCTTCGACTGTCATCACGGCGCCGTGCTTCTTTTCCTCGGCCACGACGTGGCGATCTATCCCTTCTTGGCGAAGTGCTCCTATGTTTGCGGGATGCTTCTCTGTCCTTCTCTTTCTCTTTCTCCTGTTCCTTCTCCAGCTGCTCTGCGGCTTTCTTTCGATCATAGGCGACGAGCCTTGCGGCTGCCAGTCCTAGTCCCTTGCGTACTTGTTTATACTGCTCCGCCCGAGGGTCGCTTTCCGTCGGTTGATTCATCTGCATGTAAGTTGCTGCGGCTAGAACCACGGCAGTGGGAGTTTGCGGGTAGACATTGCCGTCGTCATCGACTCGCATGAGAGAAGGAGTGATCGATCTGCTGGTTCCGGCTAGGGATTCATTGTTCCTGGATGTAGATGCGTGCCCCTTCCTCGCGGGTCGGGTTCCGACCGAGGGCGTTATGGACAGCCCGACTCGTCTTTGGCTCGACTCATCCGCCGCTCTTCTTCGGTGGGCCAGATCTATCCGAGCGTCTTTGATGGTCGTGGCTGCTCTCACTAAGTGATAGTGGTAGGCAACCATGTCTTCGTGTGAAGCCCCGGCTGCGGGCGGCTTGCTCGTTCGCATAGCCTCCTTCGCTCGGTTCCAAGATTCCCGTGAGACGCCGATTATGTTGCGCTCTGCTGCGCTATGTTCCGTTTCCGAGGCTTGTTCCGATCCTGCCATGCAGACTTGAGCCAGTCGAGGCTCGTGCGTCCTAGGCGTAGATCGAAAGTTCCTTTGAATTCTTGATGGTTCCTCTGTCGAGAGGGTATGGTAGTCGTTGGCGTTGAAGCGGATGGACTCGCCGCTTTTCTCCAGATGACGGCGCGAGTCGACAGCTCCAGATTCAGTTTCTGATTCATCCGAGAAGTGGAGGATCCCGTCCCTGTTGGTCACGAATTTCAGGCTCCCGAACGTCAAGGTGACGCTCTTCTCCAGATCCTCGAATACCGGGCGTGATTCCGGCGAGTGAGGTGTGACCATGACAGATCCGATCCGTATAGGATTGTTCGGAGCCGTAGTCGATGGTTTCCAACGGGAGTGGGTTGTCGATGAAGCCGAAGATGCCGGTGATCCAGCGCCCGTCGTCCCCACGGTCGGCGCCAATTGTCGAATCTTTGACTCTACAAATCCCTTAGGTGACCCTATCGGGTTTCGACTAGGAGAACTCATGAGCGCTGGTGGAATCGTCGGCTAGACAGGGGGCGAGATTTACCCAGGTTCGGGGCCCTCGTAGAGGTAAAACCCTTACTCCTGCCTCTGTCGATCTATATTAATCGAATAGATCGGTTACAATGGTGATGACTCGAGTCGAGAGTATGATCTCAGGCTCAAAGTTTTGGTGTTGCCGTGTTGCTTGGTCCTGTACCGGTGGCTCTCATGGCCTTATATAGGTGGCCAGGTCTCAAACCCTACCCGGAGAGGACTCGAACTCTAACCTTAGGTCGGTTACACATTTCCTAACTTAACCCGCAAGTTAGTGCGGGTGGGCTTCACGTGGGCCTTCTGGAACATTCCAAGGGCTCCTCTTCTTGGGCCTTAACCTTGGGCCTGAGAGGGGGTGTCCTTACCCGCAGGGTCCAAGATCCATGTCTTCGTCAGTGGGTAATACGTCATAAACATATCCTTAATTTCTGATGTTCCATGTTGTTTTCTTATTGTTTCCCAAATGTTTGCTATACACTTTATGCCATTTTTATCGATTTTCCGGACTAACCTATTGACAAGATGCCACAGAGCCAGTTCTCTGTTTTCTGCTGTTTTTAGTTTCAGAAAAGTTGTTCTGGAAATATTCTCGAAATTGGAAAATTCGAAGCCCGGAAGTCTTAGAATTCCCGAAGGTTCCACGGAGTCCCAAATAGACCCAGAGGGGGGCCTCAGGGGGCCCACACCATAGGGCGGCGCCCCCCCTTGGCCGCGTCGGGTGGTGGTATGGGGCTCCCAGGCCTCCACCGCCTTTGCCCTTTCGCCTATTTAATCCTCCCGAGACGTAAACCCTAAATATATTCCACTTCGTCCCGAAAAACACCCGAGGCCGCCGTCATCGTCATCCCGAGATCGGGAGGGTTCTGGAGCTCTCCCCGGCACCCTGCCGAGAGGGGAATTCATCACCGGAGGGGTCTACACCACCATTCCCTCCTCCGAAGTGATGCGTGAGTAGTTCATCCCTGGACTACGGGTCCATAGCAGTAGCTAGATGGTTGTTCTCTCCACTTTGTACCCCATGTTTAGATCTTGTGAGCTGCCTAACATGATCAAGCTCATTTTTATGTAATGCTACATGTTGTGTTTGCTGGGATCTGATGAATGTTGAATGCTATGTCTTCTGATTATCACTCTATCATGTTATCTTCATGCTTATGTTATTTATGATTGTGCATGCTCTCTATTATTAGTAGATGCTCTGGCCAAGTAGATGCTAGTAACTCCAAGAGGGAGGATTTATGCTCGATAGTGAGTTCATGACTCCTTTTCATCTGTGCTTGAGTGACAGAAACGTAACGGATGGAGGATGTCATGTTGCCATTAGGGAGAAAACAACGGTATTTACCTAGTTTACATTGTTTACATTACACACTTTTCTTACATCGATAATCTTTTGCTAGCAACTTAATACCCAACGTTTGTTCGGATGATATTCGGAGGGTGGATCATTAGTCATAGATGCAGTTGGATAACGGTCTATCTATCTTGTTGTAATGCCCGCATGAATCACATAGTAATGTTTATGCCTTGCATATGCACTACGGTGCAGCCTTCATTTCTGTCAATTGCCCAGCTGTAATTTGTTCACCACGCATGTTATTTATCTTCCACGGAGAGACACCACTAGTGAACTGTGGACCCCGGTCCTTTTTCCTCATACTGATAAAAAACCTACTACTTTTATACTGTTTTCATACTGCTTCACACTGTTCCTACTGTTTTCCTACTGTTTCCCACACCATACATTTAACCTCTTTGTGTTCAGAAAAACCTGTGAGATTGACAACCTCACTGCCTCGTTGGGGCAAAGTGATTTGATTGTGTTGTGTAGGTTCCACGTTGCTGCTAAACCCGTAGTGCACCCTGCCATCTCAGCTGCTTCATCCTTATGAATTTACTCCTTCCTCCTACTGGTCGATTCAACCTTGGTTTCTTTCTAAGGGAAACTTGCTGCTGCACTCTTCATACCTTCTTTTTGGGGTCTCCCAAAGAACGTGTGTTGGCGTAACACACCCGTAATGGGGCAATCTGACTAGCTGGTCAAAACCCTTTCCGCAGTGGGCTTTCCTTTCTCTCCTAAGATCCCAACCAACAAAGGAGAGTCTGACACGCATCAAGCACTTTTCTGGCGCCGTTGCTGGGAAGGAAGAGAATTTCTGCAAGGGGAGTCTCTCACTTCCAATCTCTTTTCTTTGTTTTAGTTTTTCTTAGTTTATTTTATTTTGTCTTGTTTGCTTCTCTTTATCAAAAACACAAAAACAATCGTTCTTATTCTAGTTGTTACTTTTGTTACCTCATTGTTATTTTTCATCATGTTGTTCCCTAAGTTTATTTTATGAAGATAGTAAGCCTAAAAGTTCTAAGTGAGGAGCCTCTGAAACTCACTTAGATAAAATACAATGCATTATTAAGGAATTGCCAAATCTTGATTTGAATGCCCCTTCATTTGAAAATACTTGATTTCACTTTTCTGGGCCTACCTAAAAGGCGTTAAAGAAAAGCACTTCTTGGGAGATAACCCATGGTTTTATTTTTGCTTTGTTTTTCTCTGTTTTCTTTGATTCAAGGGGTTGTATACTCATGTAGCAACTCCTTTGTATCTTTATTTTCATGTTTTAGTAGTGCCAAGTAAGGTTTCTGACGAGAGTTGGAGTTGGTTTTTGGATTTCTGCGCAGGAAACAGATTTCTGCTGTCCACCGTAAAAAATCGTATAAAATCCAGGAGATCAGAATGATTTGAAATTTTTTGTGCTTATTCCTCAGGTAATTCCGCAACTTTTTTGTTCTTTAAGTTTTTTTATCTGAGCAACATAAGTGCCTCAAAATAATTCATCTTTATAGACTGTTCTGGTTTTGACAGATTCTTCCATTTTTCTTGCATTTACTCTTTTGCGATGTCAAGTGGATTTCTTGCTTCACGAAACATCAGTGGCCGTAGCTAATGTTTAAAAGTATCAATAACACTTTTACATACGAAACCAACGGATTTTTAATTGTTTCACTAACCCTCTAATGCGAATTATTGTTTGAGTGTGGTGTGAAGGAAGTTTTCAAGGGTCAAGAGAAGAGGTGATATATGTGATCAAGAAGAGTACAAGGTCAAAGCTTGGGGATGCCCCCGTGGTTCATCCAAGCATATTTTTAGAAGACTCAAGCATCTAATCTTGGGGATGTGTAAGGCATCCCCTTCTTCATCAACTATCTATCAGGTCACTTCTCGTGAAACTATATGTTTATTCGGTCACATCATATGAAGTTTACTTGGAGCGTCTGTTTGTTTCATTTTGTTTTCATTTGTTTTATTTTGTTTTCCTTGTTGCAATAATATAGTTGAATCCTAGCATTATTTATTTGGGAGAGAGACACTCTCCGCTTTTTCGTTTGAATACTTGCTATGTTAGTATTCTTAGTTTTTCTTCTAGTTGCTGCAAAAATTCCTCTGTAGCTCTCGTTTTCATTGCATCTCTTATTCAGAGTTGTTAGTTTTAGTAGTATTTTGTGAGTCCACTCATGTTTTCTTGCTGTATCATTTAGAGAGTTTTTTTAAAGCATTCTTTGTATGGTGCTTGTTGCGAAAAGAAACTGTTGATTGAGGTAGAATTTTTTACGGTGCAAGTAGAAGCTTATATAGACTGCGGCTAGACTTTTGCATATCATGCTAGATGTTATTTTAGTTATAAAGCCTTGTGGTTATTTAGTAGCATGATTAGCTTCAAATATCTGAAAGTGTTTAATGTGCCATTGAAAGAATCATGAGTTGTTCTTGTCATATTGAAGCATAAATTTGTGGTGTTCTCCTTTGAGTGTTTTATTTGGTTGACTTGGCGCATGCTCACACCATGTTTATGACTATGAACCAGTCACGAATATCCTTCATGATCATTTAGTTTTTGAACTTGTGGTACCACTTATGCTTTGATTAATGATGTTTATGTCTCCATGCATGATTATGTCTCTTATGCTCTCTTGATTTGTCGCTCCCAGTCTTTTGCTAGCCTCCACCTGTACTGAGTATGAGCTCTACTCGTGCATGCAACTCCCAAAAATCAAAGTTTTCCCATTGTGTCCATCATACCTACCTACATTTGGTATTTAACCGCCACTCCAAAGTAAATTGCTCATTTGTTACCTTTAAAATTTTCAAAATTACTCATGTTTTGTGCTCCTGTTTTAGCTCATGAGGACGTAAATAGAGAATCTTTATCTCACTTGTTGATTGGACTTTCACACCCTAGACTAGTGGCTTCATCCGCTTATCCAATGATAAAAGATCTCGCAGCGGATTGCCCAACCCCAAATTAATAACACAGATTCTCTTCACTATTTTTGCCCCTTATTTATCAGTCAAAGCATAATTGTGTAAACAAAAGAGAAAGAGGGATGACCTTCTACCCAGATGCGTCCTTCTATGGGAGTTGCTCTTGTGAAGTCTAGTTGGCATGTGACATACTGTATTTTCTGTTTACCATTCGTTGACATAAGCATACACCTTTCTTAAAATATAGACACACCTCCACGGTATGTGATTGTTGGTAGGCACACGAGGATTCGGTTAGACATGGTTTGTGAAATATGGTTGGGAGGAGTGTCAAGCTTTTTATACCTCTGTTTAATAAAATAAAAGCTCTAGCACATGAGTGATCCATGCTTCCCTCTGCGGAGGGCCTTTCTTTTACTTTTATGTTGAGTCTCCATCTTCTAACTTTATGCACAGTTGAGAAAGCATAGTTGACATTCTGAGTTTTATGTGCATTTGTCCAAGAAAAATTATTAATTGATTCATGATGTGTTATTTCCTGTTCTCTAATTATTTGTTCTAGTCTTCCTCATGAACTTTGAAGGTGTCCTGGCATTTATATTTTGCGCCACTCTTAAGGACTAGCGAAATATCACTTTGACATGTTCTCTCTATACTTGAAACAAACATATATGTTTTGTTACATTGTTATTCATGATCTTTTATTTGAGTTACTTCTCATGATGCAAGTTTGCTATGATTTATTATTAAAGTTCTATTTATCATGCTTGTGTTTAAGTTCTATAATCTCAGCCTACTTATGCTTTTACATTATTGATGATCAAGTTTATGTTGGTATCATGTCACCTCAGAAATTATTGCGTTTTTATTGTTTACCTACTCGAGGACGAGTAGGAACTAAGCTTGGGGATGTTGATACGTCATAAATGTATCCTTAATTTTTGATGTTCCATGTTGTTTTCTTATTGTTTCCCACATGTTTGCTATACACTTTATGCCATTTTTATCGATTTTTCGGACTAACCTATTGACAAGATGCCATAGAGCCAGTTCCCTGTTTTCTGCTGTTTTTAGTTTCAGAAAAGTTGTTCTGGAAATATTCTCAGAATTGGAAAATTCAAAGCCCGGAAGTCTTCGAATTCCCGAAGGTTCCACAGAGTCCCGAAGAGACCCGAGGGGGCCTCAGGGGGCCCACACCATAGGGCGGCGCCCTCCCCCCTTGGCCGCGCGAGGGGGTGGTGTGGGGCCCCCAGGCCTCCACCGCCTTTGCCCTTTCGCCTATTTAATCCCCCGAGACGTAAACCCTAAATATATTCCACTTCGTCCCGAAAAACACCCGAGGCCGCCGTCATCGTCATCCCGAGATCGGGAGGGTTTTGGTGTAGTCTTCATTTCTATCAATTGCATATGCACTAAGGTGCAGTCTTCATTTCTGTCAATTGCCCAGCTGTAATTTGTTCACCCCACATGTTATTTATCTTTCACGGAGAGACACCACTAGTGAACTGTGGGCCCCAGTTCATTTTTCTCATACTGATAAAACACCTACTGCTTTCATACTGTTTTCATACTGCTTCATACTGTTCCTACTGTTTTCCACACCATACGTTTAACCTCTTAGTGTTCAGCAAAACCCGGTGAGATTGACAACCTCACTGCTTCGTTGGGGCAAAGTGCTTTAATTGTGTTGTGTATGTTCCATTTTGCTGCTAAAACGATAGTGCGCTCTGCCATCTCAGCTGTTTCAACCTTCTGAAGTTATTCCTTCCTCCTACTGATCGATTCAACCTTGTTTTCTTTCTGAGGGAAACTTGCTGCTGCACTCTTCATACCTTCCTCTTGGGGTCTCCCAACGAACGTGTGTTCATACGCATTAGTGGGATTGTCAGCGAAGAATCTTGCATCAACATCTTGTGACCGAGCTGCCGGTTGCGGGGGATGCAAAGGCGCCCGACCTTCGATCCCCGGTGGCGCGTCCTTCTACACTTGTCCTCGAATTCCTTCACCGCAAGGACGACGACTATCATCTGCTGGCGGTGGTTCACGAGTAAGGTTTCCACATCCGAGTCATCGTCCTCCGAGGAATCCACGAGCAGAAATTCCTCGCACGGGGTCAAATCCATCTACGAATCCGAAAAAAGAAAAAACTAGCGGGAGAGGATGTTTGTACCGCAACTCTGTGAATCCAAGCATAGGAAACCACTCACCGGCGTAGGCATGAACGACGAGGTCGTCCCGCTGCTGTTTCTTCTT
This sequence comes from Alopecurus myosuroides, assembly GCA_028641055.1. NCBI lineage: Eukaryota > Viridiplantae > Streptophyta > Magnoliopsida > Poales > Poaceae > Alopecurus > Alopecurus myosuroides. Next base: position 316,086,750 of record CM054057.1, on the reverse strand, counting down.
CGTCTGCGGTGCGCTCGATCAGGGTTAGAATCCGGCTCCACGGGGTGACGGGGAGGCGCTGTAGCGACACCGGGACCTCAATAAGTGGCGGCGGGTCCTTGGGGCCGGCGTGGAAACTCGCGACAGAGAGATCCGGGGCGGAATCTCGGGAGGCGGCGTGGGGGGCGACGATGGCGGCTGGCAGCAAAAGGTGAGCACCAGGGGAGTCGTGACGAATTGTCCCTCCCACCACGGGTTTTCACAAATGGGGGGGCACACTCGGGGCAGAGGGAAAACACTTTTCTTTAGCGATCGGGGATGGCCGTTTTCTGGTGCCCTTTAAAAAAAATTACGAACCGACGGGATTTGGTGCATCTAATCTGGCCACTTTTTACGCTCAAAACAGCAAAAAAAGCGATTATTTTACAGTTCCACGTGGGATGGGGAGTCTGCTAGAGATGCTCTTACTAGACATTGGTCGACGCCTAGCTGCATTACAACGCCCTCGTCATGGATGTCCTGTGCTACCTTGAAGGAACCATGCATTGTCACTAGAAATTTTGTTTTTGTACGGATTCTTGAATTCTAGATTCACGGATATAATTCATGTTTTTATGTTTCGTGTCGAGATTTGAAATTGTGATTTTTGTCCCTATAGAATCATGTGGATTGTGGCAGATTTATTCTCCATGCTATCTTAAATTTGTTTTTCTTTCTTGGCGGTGTATATGTTTCTTGAACAATTTCTAATTTCAGGATATATTCTTCATTTGGGTTTTTGTTTCATGGACAAAGTTTTCCTCTTAATATTTTGGTCCAGATTGGTCTAGATTGTGTATGATTCCCTAACTGCTAATAAAATTTGAGGTGTTCATCCTTAATTGGTATAGGTTGTGTATGATTCCCTAATCGCTTCATTTCTAAAAAGTTGGAGAGAGACGCCAAACAAACTATGCTCGGTATTTCTTCCTTCATATGTATAGTGAGGAAATGTCAAAAAAATTAGTCAGATCGCTCTTTCATTTGTACAGATTGTTTTTTTAATCCTTATGGGTTCATTTATTTTTTATTTCCTCCTCCACGGTGAAAAAAAAGAAATAACAAAGAAACGGATTTTGTTACGTATAGTTTCCCCAAAATATTAGATACTAACTTATATTAACTTAGCCAAACCTCCTTATTAGGTGTTTGGATGCTTCGTCATGCTTAAATTTTGGCAAGGTAACATGGCCATGATGGTCATTTTCTTCCATACGACTTCTACCAAGTCGGATTCCATTATCTAGGATAAAAGAACAATCTTTCTTTGTTATTTACAAAACCTTCAAGAAATAAAAATGAAGCAACACATAAAATTCCTACCTAGGAAGGAGTTTAAACTACCAGCAGTTTCATAACTAGAAATCAAGTTTTTCGAAACTAAAGAAGGAGGAAGGTAGCAACCCACCCAAGCCAAACATTACATAACTTAAGCTTTTTCACATAGGCAAACCAAGCCTAAGCAACAAAAAGTTTTCCTTTTCAGACCAACATCCAAAACACTTTCTCTCACGCAAACCAAAGCAGGAGATGAGTTCAAGTTCTTCAAGGAGGGAAAGCAGCACCCCCAGCATCTTATTTTGTTTTTTGAACCACGTCACTCGGCCGTGTCATCGCCATCCGTAAAATGAGCAGTGTGATTAAATTGGGACACTTTAACACCGTCAGCTCAGAATACCACCTTCTGGGCTCTATCTGCGCCTTCCTCCATCGTATGTCGAACACCTTTAGCCTGCAAACCTGCCCAATAACAGAGAAACACACATGTAACAAATCAACTCCATGGGCGAGGATTTTTTCTTCTCAAAACCCGTTTTATTTCTAGTTTTCTAGAATGCCCAGCAAAAGGCAACAATCCAATAATGTGAATTTAGAACAAAAGAGAGGAACTTCTCGATCCGCCAAAAATACCGAGAAAAACAAGATGATCTAGTGTGAGCACCCAAGGCAGTGCTAACCACACTCCACATAAAAATAGCAGCAATGCAATCAAAAAAAGATGAAAAATCGGCTCATTGGCATGGAAAAACCAGAAGTAATAATCCCCCACCCATTGACGTGTTTTCATGTTATTCTTAGCGGCAATGGCATTGTGCCAAATCAGGCATAGCCAAAATTTGAGCTTCAAAGAGATCTTGGCCATGATGGTCATATGGAATAATCATTCTTAAACTATATTATCGCTTACCAATTTCTCCGAGAAGCTTTAAACTCAGTTAATGTAAACTCTATAAGTTGATCGCTTGACTATACAAACTCTGTAGGTTGAGCACTTGACTAGTATATGCAGTTTACAGTTTAGACCAAGTTCAGATTGACCATAGATTTGAGCACTTGAAAATGTGCAACTCGGTTGTTAACATAGCAAATTTTGAAATTAGCGTATCTAGTAAAGACATACTTCCTCTGAACAGAAAAAGCTGTCGCCAGCTAGTTTAGGATTTGTACCACCGTAGTTGATTTTATGCAACACGTAAATGGATCGTAAGGAGTAATAATACATCATTTATGTATCAAAGGCTTTATGACCGTTAGTACTACTGTAGTCTGTAGCAACATTTATACGCAAAGCTAAGCTAGCGTGTCAATGTATGAAATCTTGGAGAGAAAGAGGTATCCGGACCATTTTTATTACAGCAAGGACGAGATCAATTATTCAGCTGCACTACACGGACTTTCTTGTAATTTTCTTAAAGAAACTATATTTTGAAGGTCCTTTGTGCAAATTATTTGTTTAACCGTTGCACAAATTAGTCAAGTTTCTTGATCTGGTAGGTAAACAATGTTTTCTGTATGACAGGCAATATTCCCATGCCGTTTCGATTAAACATAATCAACCAGCAGTTCGATTCACATATATGTTATGTGGCATACGTGTACTTGGATTAGACGGACAAACATATTGTACTACGTACGCTTACTTGCCTTCCAAAATGTATTTTCTTTTGATGACTACAAATGTAGTCGCGATCGATGGTGACTCCGGTGACGCGCGGCAGGCCATCCATCTGGTTGATGGTTTCAAACCGACCGGGTCACTAGCTGTAAAATACTCTTCGGTACTCGGCCGATGTACTGGTAGCAATAGAACACGGCTTGACTGATTCCCAGTACGCGGGCTCTTTTTTTTTTTGGCTCTGCGTCAAAGCGATGGACATATCTGCTTTATTAAAACCATATAAAAAGTTAGAAGTATAATCTTATTACAAGTTCACGGATCAGCCAGATCAACCACTTAAATATCATAGCTCTAAACATCTAGTCGTCTAGTGTCGAGCCACCCTCCCGGTTGAAGATCAACCGCCCATCAGCCGAGCACATCCGATATCAGTAAGTCTGCGTTGGTCGACAGGTAGAAGGAACAAACACATACGGATTCCGTAAAGCGTCATATTTGTAACTTGGAAAAAGTGAACAATTTCCTTTTTGTTAAACACTAAATTATTTCGACAATTCCAAATTGACAAAAAAAACCCGACATGCCTAATATATACGCACTAGTTTTCTTATCTACACCGTTTAGCCAATTACCAAACAAATTTGTAACATTGGTGGGAGGATAAATACCGAACGTAAAGTGAATTAACCTCCGAATATTTTGTGTGAAAGAACAATATAAACAGATGATCAACGGTCTCGTTCTCATGACAAAATACACACTTCTTACAACCAGTCCAACTCCCTTGCGATGAAAAAACCAAAGAAAAATCTTAATTTCTAGTAATATCTTGAGCTTCCATAAATATCTTAATATTTAGTCCTTTCTATCACGTATGATAGAGCGCCTAAACTGAATATTCAGCAAGACACTAGAAAATACGGATGCAACCGTAACATTCCTATGACAAACAATATTATATAGTGAGGGATATTGGAGTGATGACGAATTGTCTCCTAGCCAAACGTCTTTCCAGGACCGAATTTAGTGACCATTACCAAACATAAAGGATCCTCTTGTAAAGAATTCATGCTTAACCAAATATTAATATATGGGCGTCCATGGCCCGCTATTGATTATTGGAAAGTAAAGAGTTTCCAGTTTTATGTCCATACACTATCAAACCTGTCGGGTAAACACACTTAAGTTATGGCTGATTTTTTATGTATATCGATAGGTTCGGATCAACTAGGAGTATCATTGGAACGGTTTTTTTCTGCGTGATAGATATATTCTATATATCAGAGAGAATTTATATAGAGTACATTAGATGTCACATAGTAATAGAAACAATTTCTATTACTACCGGAATTTATTCCGAAGTTGTTCTGAGAGAGAAATTAAGACTACACGCTTTACGGATCAAATGTAGAGGGGTATGAGATGTCCCAGGGTGTCGTAAATATATTGCTAGCATCGTTAGATCATATCGATATTTTATCTAAAGTGGTCATAGAGTTCCGGAAGAGTTTCTAGCAAAAACCGAGAAGGGGGGAGTATCGGAGGGGGGGTATAAAATCCCCCTCATGGCCGCACCTAATTTTATGGGTTACCAGGTCAGCCCTAGGGGCATCAAAAATTGGTACTTGGACTTCCAGCATTTTTCCTGAATTTAATCGGACAGAAAAAAAGAGAAAAGAAAAAGGAGAAAGGAAAGAGGGAGGTGGACTCCCTCGACTAGAGGGGGCCTATAGTCCAGATTGGATAGTTCCGGATGGTAATCCGAGACTAAAGCCAGTTACCACCCGGGACAAGAGGCCCTCTTTCTACTAGTGTGATGGGTGAGTCACTTTGGTTCCTAACTACAGAGTCAATACCACGGCGGGGGGGGGGGGGGGGGGGTGGATACTTTTTTTTTTGGAGAAATCCTTGTTAGCTAGGTCGACACTGACACGATTCCACCTTCGAGTGGCATCGTCCCTTCCTGAAGGGCGTCGGGGCTACCCTTCGTGTGATGCCTACTGTGTGCTGGGGAAACCCTAGGACCAGTGCGCTGACCCGGGCGGCAGCTTGCGGTTTCCTTCTTGAAAATGATGCTTGGTACTCGATGATTCGGTGCTAAGATGTAACATCCCAAGTATAAAAAATAGCCATTAGAATGTTTGCTCTCTGTTATTTTATGTTTTGCATCATGGCATCATGTTGATTGCAATTGTTTTGCTTGTTTTCCTTTTGTTTTCCTCTACTTTCATTTGTTTTCCAACTGTTTTCATTTGTTTTCCTTTGTTTTCTATTTGAATTTCAAATCAAATTTCAAACCTTTTGTTTCATCCTTGTGATGTTACAATTTCCAAATGAATATTTCAAATCAAAACAATCAATTGTTTCCATAAAAGTTGTGATTCCAAAACTGTTGTTTTGTTTCTATCAAAATTCATTCAATATCAAACCCTTTTCAAATTCAATTTGTTTTCCATTTGCAATCCCAAACCAACATCCAAATAATTGTTCATACTTGTTATGTTACACTTTCCAAATAAAAGTTTCAATTAAAACAACTAGTTGTTTCTATTTAAATAGAACCATTAACTTGTTATTTCTATTTAATAACTCATTTGAATCAATTCACATTCAAATTCAAATCACATTGTCCAAAACAGCAAACATGTTGATCTTATAAAAATTGCAACACAATTATTAATCATTTTTTTCCAATTAAAATCATTTGTTCACCCTATTTAAAATATTGTTTTCAATAATCAATTAATCACAAATTCAATCAATTACCAAAATAACAATATGATTTAAATTTTTGGCAAACCAAATGTTGTCAAGTGGTTGTTGATGATCTAATTAACCCACACAATTTTATTCCAAATTTTTCCCAACCCAAAACCTAACTCTTTCTTCCTTATTTCAAATCAGCAAAAAAAAACAATTAGAAGTAAAAAGAATAAAAGCTAGCAGGGAGAGAGAGAGAGAGAGAGCACCAGCAGCCCAGCCCATTTTTCTCCCTAGGCCCATACCCCTTCCCCACCTTCTTCTTCCTTGGTACGGTCACCATCCAGGCTATCCACGTCACAGAGAAGAACAGGCAACGGCCATGAGTCCTCCCCTCCTCCTATAACTAGCCCTAGGGCGCCCTAACCCTCTCCTTCTCCCTCCTTCCTCTCTCCCCCGCCGCCATCTTCTTCCCTCTCCTTCCCACCTCCATCCCTTTTTCTCTCTGTCTATTTCTTGCTGTATCTCTGAACCTGTACCACCTCCCCACTTCCCCTCCGGCGATCGACGACGTTGAGCCCCCCTCGGCGCCAACCGTGGCCGGGAATGGAAACACCGTTCCGTGGGCTTCCTCTCCACCCCCTCGGCTTGGGCCGGGAGGGCTCGAGCCGCCGCCGCCGTCCGCTCCAAGGCGTTGTCGCCTCCCTGTCCGCCCCGACCTGCTCCGCCTTCCTTCCGATCGAGGTGAGCCCGACCCCTCTTCTTTCCCTCTCTATCTTCTTCCCTCACCACGCAGCCGCACTCACCCACCGCTGCCCGCACGGCGCCCCGCGAGCGCAGCGGCGCAGATGGCCGGCGAGCGTCGCTGCCGACGATGCCTCTGTCCCTGACGACCAAAACCTGCAATGTTCAGTACGCAAAATTCAGTAAAGCCCGCTGCCACAACCATATCCCCACCCCCGGCGAATTAAACCATCTTTTTGTCTTGTTTTTCCAGAGCCAGAACAAACTGCAGAATCACAACTAGGTCCTTGCCAATTTCTTTTCTAGCCCTGAAAAATATTTTCCAAGTCTCTAGCAGCTAAAAAATGGCAGATTTGCACCAAATCTTCTAAAATGCATAACTAATTCATCTTAACCCCAATTTTAACTTTTTAAATATGTTTTCTGTCCCAAATTAAATGCTCTATCCAAATATAAAATTTGTTTACTGTTTTGAATAATTTAAATTGTTGAAAACAACTGTTTCTTATTTATTGCATTTAAAATTACCAAAATAATAACTTGCTCATTTTAAATCCAATTTCAACAAATGAAATATGTTTTCCATGCAAAATTAAACCACCTTTTCAAATATAAAATTTGTTTCATGTTTTGAATAATTAAAATAGGTTAAATAATTTAAACCTTATTTAAATCATTTAAATTTGCTAAACTCATAACTTGCTCAAATTAAATTCTTTTTGAAACTATAAAATATGTTTTCAAACCATAAAAGTATAAACTTTTCAAATATGAATTTGCTTAAGTGTTTTGAACAAATAAAAAATTCAACTAAATTCAAACTTGAATTAATTTCATTTAATTCTTGCTTAAACTTGTTTAATTCATAAGTAAATTATTCCAAATCCTTTTTCAACAAGTGAAACATGTAATCCACCTAAAATCTTGTGTTCTTTCCAAATATGAATTTTGTTATCTATTTTGAACAATTAAAAGTGGTGAAAACAACAAATGCTTGTGTGACACCTTTAAGAAACCCAAATTTCTTAACTTAATAAACAAATTTCCAAACTTGGTAAATTTCATTTCCAATTGATTCTATTGTTGTTATTTTGCTGTTTTCCTCATCCATGCATCATGCTAATTCACTTACACATGATGATTAGTTGTAGAACAATTAATTCAACCATAATTCATGGGCTTTCCATATGCAGTCCAATTGCATATGGGTCCATTTAATCATGTTGCTATCTTGTCAACTAGTTTACTTTGTTGCATCAATTAAATGGTCATGCATCATCCCATGATTGTGCACGATGCCATGTTATTGATTGTTTGTCTCTCTGCGTTGTTTGTTTGCTTCTTCTCGGATACACGACGACGTTGAGACCGACGATACTTACGACACCCCTTCTAAGGACTTAGCTCAGTACCAGGCTACTGAGTTTGCAGGCAAGTATTCACTCACATGAACCACTGTGTTCCTTTCAACATTGGATACCGATACTTTCCGTTGTCTATTCTGCTAGCCCTATGAATCGTTGCTTCTGTTCGATCCTATCACATGTTATCCTTTAACCCTGATATAGCCTCACCTCCACACCTATAACCTTTTGTTTGTTGCCCGTGTCTTACTAGCATGCTTAGGGTTGTTTTGCTCGAGTCTGTTACCCGTTACTTTCTGTTACTATTTCTATTATGTTCTGGGGGCTCGATGTTAAACAATGAATCATGCTAATGTTATTGTTAATAATAATTTGATGATAAGGCACCGGCAGGAGGCCCTGTGTGGTTTTGAGGCCTGCTAGTGTCGACCCTAATAGGAAAAGGGTCTTGTCTACTGATCCATGGTGAGCGCACTAACCGCATGTGGGAAGCGAGTATGGGCGCCCCCCTCAATTTGATTCGATTCGCATCTCGTCCAAATCGCCTCATTTAGTTCGTGTTTTCCATTTGCCGCATGCATGTTTTTGCGAGCCCAGGCCAGGGTGGAACTTTTGTAGTCGGCATATAGGGGGACACGGTCTTAGAGTGCTATGAGGGTCCCTTTTCTTCGGGGCTCGATTAGCCGTGCGCCCAAGGTGCTTTGGGCTTGATGCGGAGAAGAGTTGAGTTGTGTTGAGTACCTCGCTTGGTGGGTTGATCCCCCGTCTGGCGGGTTATTCTTACGTGTAAGGCCAAATTGGTGCACCCCTGCAGGGATAAATCTTCTCGAGAAGCCGTGTTTTCCGCGGTTATGGACTACTTGGTGAAAATACTGGCTAACAAGTACTCAGGACAACTTAAACCCAATGATTAACAACTTGACTAGTAATAGGCTTATTGACAAAATAATCTGAACCATCACTATTTCAACTGTGTGAGTTATCCTCGGATTGCTTCTTTGGATAAGGGGCGAGGTCCAGGATGGGTTTGTTTGGAGTTAGTTATAGATGGTTACGATACGCGATCTTATCTCCTTTCTGTTAGCCGGAAGTGGTAGTAACTCTGTAGTTGGTTAGAGCAGCCAGTTGCAGCATCTTTATATCCCCTTTCTTCCGTTGAACCCAAAGCATCTGTGCTTGGTGTTGACGGGCTACACTTTGGTGAACTGTGAGTCTTGCTTGCCAGTACGTTTATGTACTGACCCCTTTGGGGCTGTGGTTTCCGCAGACTACGTTTCCGAGGATCCCCATGGTGGCTGCTACGTGGAGTATGACGAGACTGCTGACGAGTAGATAGCGGACCCGGGCAGGATCCGAGACTTCGTGGATGGGCTCCGTCTTTTCGTTTCCGGCCTCTTAGGCCTATTTGGTTCTTGTCTGTACTCAGACATGTTGAATGCTTCCGCTGTGATGTAATGATGAATTGTTGGGACATGTGTCCTCTGGATGACTGTATTTGCTATCTCTGCTCTAATGAGAGCTATTTGCAACTTATTTTCATCTTTTGTGTCGTAGAGATCTGTTGTGATAGCACTTGTTCCAATGCCGTTGACGTACCATGTGTGTATGTTTTGAAGTACGTCAATGGAAGTATCCTGATTTCTATGGGATAGTTTACGTCGACGCTGAACAGATAGGGGTTGGTTGTCACACATACGTGTGTTGGCCTACTCGTAAGAGGACGCGGGTGCCGGTAAGCCCCGTAATCCAATCTACTACTGTTCAACGGAACGGCGATTATCCTCTAGAAGTCCGGGTGCGACATAAGAGCATGGGGGTATTTCTTCATAAGGCATAGTTGTTGCTGGTCTCCATTGTTTAGTCACTCTGCCTATGTCCCATTTTTATTTCCTCTTTTTGCTCCTTTAGGTGTGTGTTTGCTACTGCCCATCATTTCGTTCGTTTGGAGACTCTTTGTTGGTTGTGTTAGATTGTTGCTATATTAATATAACAAAGATAAAGGTATGACCCAGGACACCATGGACATGAGCCAAAAACCGCCAACTGCAACTCACGAGGCGACCAACCCAGGACACCATGGATGTTGACATATTCCTCCGGGTGTTGGTGAAGATAAGCCAGAGCAGCTCGCCCGCCATGCGCAGCTCCTGCTTCCGCCAGCCAAGATTAGATCCAACCAAAACCTTGGCAGTTCCTCCAGTTCACACTTCCAGCATGAAGTTGCCATTCAGTCTTGCAGAAAGTATTGCCATGAACCGTTCGAGGTCTCCCCCTTCTAGGTCTTTGAAAGGAACTTTCGAATTTCTTAGATATGATAGCAGAAGAATCCACACATATTTCATATTAATCCATGTTGTTCTATTAAAAACCAGCACCAAAGAACAGCCGAAGAAACTACATCAAGATGCAAGAACTTCTTATTACAAAGCCATTTTGAGGCAAGCGAGAAGTAGTCCACAATTCTAATTTTAAAGATGTCAAATACCTCCTCCTCCTCCCACACCTTCTGGCCATAATACACTCAAAAAAAAAGATGATTAGTTGATTCGATCTTTTGTCAAAGAGTTCATTTTAGTTCTCTAGGGATTCCTCTTTTCCTAAGATTATCCCTAGTCAGGATCCTATTCTCTGAAACTAACAAAAAAAAAACCTAGATCCTGAGAGGAATTTTCAAATCGCAAATCGCAGGAGAGGTGCACAGATGTACACCTCTGAAATTAACAAGGCTATAAAGGGGTCTAGATGAGTACACTCCACTAGATTCATACATCCAAATTAGTCGACCCTCTTCAGCAGAAAAGGAGATCGATTCTGCTATCCCTACTAGTATCTCTTGATCCAAGATCCCAACAAGGGATGTAAATGGGTACATAAATGGCGCCGCAAAAACACATTTATTTAGCTTCATTGTTCTTTTTTCAGGAACAAAATACCTTCTTTAACTGTTTGACCAAAATAAGTGGACGGGATTAAATGGACGTCCATTTACATCCCCAATCTCAACACAGCTAAATTTCTATCCTTCCACCTGGAGATTGGGAATACCTAAACCCCCAAACTCTTTTTTCATACAAAGAGGGCCAGTTGGCCAAATGGATCTTGTGATAATTAAGCAAGCAGACGTACTATGAATTGCTGCCAAACTCATCGATCAGGGAGACATGGATGACATACGTGCAGATCAGCACTTTCAGTAATGGCATGTGGAACATTATGTACTCCACATAATTCAGGCAGCAATGGTTAATCCCATCTAAGTAAGACGTGGATGTTTTACCCCTCTTCTCTGGGAGCTGACCCCGGTAGATGATCATTGCTGTCAGTCCGCAGGCGTGAAGGTCTGGATGCACGTTTATTCTCTCGATCCGGCCAGTCCGTACGTGCGGCTTCGCCGGCGTGCAAAGCGGTGAACATTCTCGATTGGAGGCAGAACCGGGTTATATCGATCCGTCATTCGCTCGCACGTGTTCTGTGCCTGGTTCTTCAGAAGTGAGTTCGTTTTCTTCTTAAGTTGTCCACGGACTTTCTTGTTCTTCTACTAAATTTAACCTGTAAAAGTTCACCAAAGTTACTACTGATATTGGAAAACTCAAGTTTCGTTCACTTGCACCACATTTGAAAAATATTGGCTCATCTATTACTGTATCTACTGTCCTGTTTTGATGGTTCTTGTAAGATTATCTGTACTCTCAACAAATTTGGTAGCCGACTTCGTTCAGATTTTTCAGCCACTCTATGACCATTGAATGAATGATAATCACATACCCAACTGCTACTGCTAGGTATTGCGCGTGCTGGGCTAGCTATCTGGCGTGTGCCCGGTCTACACAGGCTATAGCCTGAACGGATGACATCTTTCTGACCGGATAATTAGCACCCCTCATCATCAGGACATCTCCAGCGGGCTGCTCAAATGCGGACCATTGTCTGTTTGAGCAGCCGTCCGCTGTTCTCGGACACGGTCCGGACCAGGTGCCCCCAGTGGGGCTGCTCATACCAAAACGGACCATTTCATAGATTTAGTAGGGCCCATAGATTTACAACCTAAAAAAAATAAAAAACATAAAAAAAACGTCTAGCTAGGGCTAGACGGCCACTGGCCAGTGGCATGGCGGCGGCCGGAGTTGCCCCGGAGCTCCTAGTCATCTAGGATGACGTACTCCGGGGTGTCGGGGGCGAGGTGGGGTGGGAGCGGGGCGGACCTCGCCCCCTGCGGCGTGGGAGGCTGGGTGGCCGGCTGGGGCGGCGGCAGCTCCGGTGGTGGCGCGTGCCACTCCCACTGCATGCCCACAAGGGGCTGGAACCACCCCGGGACGGGCGCGTACTCGCCGCGGCCGTCGTCGTCTACCTCCTCGTTGTAGGGGTAGACGTCCACCTCCTGGGCGTGGATGGCCGCCACGGCCTCATCCACGGCCCTCGCGCCGGCTGCGCGGGCCTCCGCCTCCTCCGCGGCCTGCTGGGCGGCCACCGCCGCGAGGGCGTCCGCCAGCGCGCGCTCCTCCGCCGCGGCCGCTGCCTCCGCCTCCTTCTTGGAGGCCTCGATGGCCATGGCCAGCTGGAGCTCCTCGTTGGGCTCGGGCTGGGCCATGGCGACGTCGTCGTCGTCCTCCTCCTCGTACCACTGGGGGGTTCCTCCAGTGGTTCCTCATTGACGACCGGGGCGCGGTCGCCAATGCGGAGGGGGCGGTGGGGGGGCGGTGGAGGGGCGGTGCCACGCCTCGCCGGGCGTGGAGGTGATGGCGGCGGGAACTGCGCCGCCCCGCGGGCCTGGCGCGCACCGAAGTACGACCTGCGGCGCAGGTCGTGCTCGTCGGTGAACCAGGTGTCCCAGTGGGGACTGTCCACCGCGAAGGCCGGGTGGCCACGCAGGTCCGGCGGCAGCTCGTCGCGGCGGCGGTGGATCTCCACCTCCCGCTCCATGCCCGAGCGCGGGACCGGCGGCACAGGGATCTTGTCCCTGTTCAGATGCCACCTGTCGGGGAGGTGGACATCTGGCCATGGCACTGGGATCGCGCGATCCCAGTACCATTGGCACCTCCTCTTATTGAGGTAGGGCCGGCCGCGAACCCTAGCGGGCACCAGGCGGAACGGGGCTGCCGGGCCCTGAGAAGAAGGAGGGGGAGAGGCGGGAGCGGGTGGGAGGGGTGGTGGAGGTGGGAGCGGGGGAGAGGGCGAGGGCGCGCGGCGGCGGCGTGAGCTGCCGGCCTCGTGGTCATTCTTGCCGCGCCCCCAGTTGAGCCAGCTGCGGCCCATGGCCGGCTGCGAGGGAGCCGAGGGGGGAAGAAGGAGGTGGTGACTGCGAGGAGGCAGTGAAGGCTCGGGGACTGCGAGGAGACGGTGCGCGTGGGGATGGACGTGTGGCCGCGGGTCCCATTTAAATAGGACCGGTGGGTAGCCGAGCCGTTGCCGCGGTCACTGGCCGGCGGGCCACCCCCTTTGACCGAAAAGGGGCGCGGCCGCGCGCGCGCGTCCGTTTCGCGTCCGCGGGCTGCTCAAATCTGACCCAAATTTGGTCAGGGTTTGAGCATCCGCGGACTGAAAAGGGACCAGGTCGTGGGTTGAGCAGCCCCGCTAGGGCCTGGTTTTGTCCGGACCTGCTCAAATCCGGCCAGTCCGGGCCAAATGAGCAGCCCCGCTGGAGATGTCCTCAGCTCAGCCTTCATCTGCATGCACGCGGTTGCCGTGGATGAAAATGAGGGTATGAGATCTAGTGATCTAGTGTTTTAACAAATTAAAAAATATATAAGTGTACGGAAATAAAAAATCATGTTTGTTCCTAGTGACGTATCCCACAAACATGTAATTTGAGTTTGCAATACTTTGTATTTTGTGCTACAAAAAATAACAAAATATGTATATTTGAAAATGTGTATTTGCATTTGCACTATACTCAGATCTGTAGATTTATTATTTTTGTGGAGCTCAAAATACAACTTATTTTAAATTAGAATTTTACACGTTGATAGGATATGTTATTAAGAACAACTAGGATTTGTTTCAGATTTTTCTAAAACTTATAAATTATATTTTTAATTTTTTAAAAACACCAGATCACTTTTACTCGGGAGTAATTCATCACTCGTGCATTAAAAGGCTTTATGATCGTCGGTACTATTACTGTAGCAACATTTATACGCAAAGCTAATCTAGCTTGTCAACGTATGAGATTTTGGAGAGAAAAAGTAACATATACGGACCATTTGTATTACAGCAAGCACGAGATCAATTATTCAACTGCAGTGCAGTGACTTCCCTTAATTTCAAAATCTTATATTCTGAAGGTCCTTATTTGTTTAACCTTTGCACAAATTAGTCAAGTTTCTTGATCCACGTGCCGTTTCAATTAAAACTTAAAAATATCCAACCATCAGTGTGATTGACATATATGTTACTCCCTCTATCTTATCTTTTTTCTAAAACGGAAAATCTCAGCCTCCGCGTCTAGAAGATGCACACAACTTTCTTTATAAATAAAAAGCCAGCGTTCAACGTACGAAAGTGAGATTATTACAAATCAACGGTAGCTGATAGTGGCTATAAGGATGTAATCTTCTAGTGTTCAACCAGCCACTCTCGTTGGAAATAATCCGCACAACCGTCAATAGCTAAGCGTATCTTGAATTCAAACGTTCACGTTGGCCTTCGGGCAGGAGGACAACCACGTATGTATCCAATACGTGGCCCGGTGAACTACCTACAAAATATGTGCAAAATATATACAGCTTCCAACTTGTTAAATAAATGGAAATCAAGTATTTTGGGACGAAGTGAGTACATCGCACGCGTGTACTTGGATTAGACAGACAAACTTGCCTTCCAAAATGTATTTCTTTTGATGACTAATGTAGCCTCGATTGATGGTGACTACGGTGACGCGCGACAGGCCATCCATCTGATTGATGGTTTCACACACCCATCTCATATTCTCACCGGCCAAACCAGCCCGGTCACTAGCTATAAAATACAGTACTCTTCGGTACTCGGCCGATGTACTGGTAGCAATAGAACACGTTTTGACTGATTCCCCGTATACGGACTCTGCTCCAGTTTTATGTTTACAGTAATTTGACCGGGGGTTAAATCTGTGGCCGTACTCTGTAAATTTTACTAGTACTGGTGTACTTAAACTACACTTTTTGTTTTCAACTAGTGTAAATTACAGTGTAGTTGTGGTAGAATTAGAACAAAAATAAGAGAATACAAATACGCACACCTTCTCTAAATATAAAACTTTGGGGGCGCGTAAATTGAACTCCTGCGAAGAAGTGACTTCTCGCCACCTGTCTTGTGATCGAGTGAAAAGTGTCACTTTTTGCATGTCCCGAGAGAGTGGATATGACAAATAAATTTGGAGGTTATATTTTTTGGCAATTACATTGCGCGCCAAATGTTGAACTAAAATCGATTTTTTTTTGAAACGGAAAACCCAGCCTCTGCATCTAGACGATGCACACGGCTTATTATATTAAATCACTTAAACAGCGTTCAAAAGTAATAATAGAGTTACAACGCAGCGGTAACGAATAGTTGATGTAAAAATGAGCCACCAGAACTGTGACCCAATACTCAAATTACACATAATGTAATCTCCTAGTGTGCAACCAACCACACTGGTTGAATATAGAACGGACCACCACCATGAGCCGGGTACATCCAGAATCCAAACGTCCTTGCTGGCCTTCTGGAAGTAGAAGAGACCACTGCTGAATCCAATACGTACGATGGACAACCTGCAAAAAATGACCAGCTTTCATATTGTTAAAAATAACATCATTCCTGCAATTCCATATTGTCCAAAGAAAAGCACATACATCTATGCGTATACTAGCTTTTGTCTCTCGAAATAGGCTTTCGCCCCGCTTTATAAATAAAGCAACCGACCACAAGAGTTAACAAGGTCTCGATACAACACACCCACAAAGCTGGGGCCACAACACAATACAACCCAAAAAAAGAGAAAACACGCACAACACACACACACAGAGGAAAGAGGCGAGGGGGGGGGGTGGTGTGGGTAGAAACAAAGTCCCGCCAAAGGGCCCTGGTCAGGGCGGCACCGAAGAAGAGAGGCGACGCGCGGCTCCGAGAAGTCTGTCGATGGAAGCATCCAGCCGCGCCCTGTCCCGTTGCCTACACAACGGGTGCCACTGCTGCAGGAAAGCCAAGAATTTGAACACTGAGTCAGAGGCCCGCCTTAAGAAAACCTTCTCAATCACCATCTTATTCCGGGTAGTCCATAAGGACCACGCCATTGCCGCAAACACGAGCCAGAAGAGGCGCCTGCCTCCCCTAGCATGGTAAGCCCTGGTTTGTAGGAACTCTCCCAGGTCCAGGGCCAGCCAGTCCGGCCCTAGGGCCTCTCGCACAAAGTTCCACAGGAACAGGGCCGCAGGACACACAAAGAATATGTGTGTGCTCGTTTCAGGGACCCTGCACAGCGGGCATAACCCATCACCAGGACCCCGGCGCTTGGCGACCTCCACCCCAGAAGGAAGCCTATCTCTCAAGAGTTGCCAAAGGAAAATCTTGATCTTGAGAGGAAGAGGGGCCTTCCACAGAGGGGTCGCCCAGGGACACGCGGGCGCGGCAAACAGGGAACGGTAGGCCGATTTAACCGTGAACGTCCCTGATGGGGTCAGCGTCCAGGATACCTGGTCGGGGCCCCCCGTCCCACTCGGAGGAAGCTCGGTCAGGAGCTCCTCCCACTCCCTAGCCTCGGCCGGGCCGAAGGAGCGTCTAAACGCAATATCCCAAGCCCCCTGCGTAAAGGCCGCCGCTACTACTAACGCGGGGTCCGAACATATCGCAAAGAGTCTCGGGAACTCCAGCCTGAGGGGGGTGGCACGAAGCCACGGGTCCAGCCAGAACAGAATGCCCCGACCATCCCCCAGGGAAAACCGAATCCCTTTCCTAATGTCCCGCTTCAGAGACTGTAAAGTCCTCCAGAAGAGGGAGCCATCTTGTCTCTCACACGCAAGTAAGGGCCGGCCCTGCAGGTATTTAGCTTTAATGAGTTGTAGCCACAGGCCCCCCTCATCTCGGAGGATGCGCCATACCCATCTCAGGAGCAGCGCCACGTTCATTTTTCGGGACGCCACCAAGCCTATGCCCCCCAAATCCTTGGGGGCGCACACGTCCGCCCACTTAACCATGTGGTATTTCTGCCGCCCGTTCCCATCTTGCCAGAAGAACCGGGAGAGCTCCTTATCGAAGGAAGCGTGCACCCCTTCTGGCAAAGAGTATAATCCCATCATATAAGATGGGATACTCGCGAGGCAGGACCCTATCAGCACTGACTTACTTCCCTTCGAGGTGAAGCGTCCGCACCAAGGTTCCGCCTTCCGTCTAACCTTCCCCATCAGGGGTTCCAGATCCCTGATTAGGATCCTAGAATCACTCAACGGGACCCCCAGGTAAGTGACCGGGAAGGCGGACAATTTGCAGTTAAGATTGTCCGCTATCCGCTGTTGCTCATCCGGGGGGTACCCCAGAACTATGACCTCGCTCTTGTCAAAGTTAATCTTGAGCCCCGACATCTCCTCAAAGCAAAGTAGAAGGAACTTGAGGTTGACAATATCGAACCCCGACCCTTCCACCATAATCATCGTATCGTCAGCGTACTGTAGGTGGGTTACACCCTCTCCCGGAATAAGGTGGCCTACCACCCCGGAGATGTGACCAGCGGCTCTAGCCTTATCCAGGATCGCCGCCAAGGCGTCCACTGCGAGGTCGAAAAGGATGGGGGATATAGGATCCCCCGCCTCACCCTACAGGACGGCCTAAAGTAGGGGCCAATGTCCCCGTTGATGTTAATCGCAGTATTGCCACTCATCACGAGTTGCATTACCCACGAGATGAACCGGCCATCAAAGCCTCTCCGTTGCATCACCTGGCGGAGAAAAGACCAGTCCAGTCTATCATATGCTTTCTGAAAATCTAGCTTTAGAAATACGCCTCTATGCTGGCGTACTTTCACCTCGTGAACTATCTCGTGCAGGGCTAGAATCCCATCGTGGATAAACCGCCCCTTAAGGAAAGCGAACTGGAAGGGGTGTGTCAGGCGCTCTGCCACCGGAGCAAGGCGCCGTGCACACACCTTCGAGAAGATCCGCTGGATCACATTTATCACTGTGATAGGTCTAAACTGTCGGATGTCCGTCGCTCTGGGAATCTTTGGGATCAAGGTAATCACGCCAAAGTTGAGGCGTGACATGATCAAGGTCCCAATATAGAATTCCTGGAACATCGGCAAAACGACCGCCTGAATAGTCTCCCAGAACTTCTGAAAGAAGGAAACCGGGAGACCGTTCGGCCCTGGCGCCGAGCCCGTCTGCAT
This sequence comes from Alopecurus myosuroides, assembly GCA_028641055.1. Classification (NCBI taxonomy): domain Eukaryota; kingdom Viridiplantae; phylum Streptophyta; class Magnoliopsida; order Poales; family Poaceae; genus Alopecurus; species Alopecurus myosuroides. The sequence goes on along the minus strand of CM054057.1, from coordinate 316,068,689 downwards.
CTCCATAACCGCCTCCCGCACCTCCTCCGGGAGGAACGGGAGCAGCAGTCTCTCATTCTCCCCCTCGGTCACCAGGGCCCCCTGGGTCCACAGGAGGGGTGACAGCGCCACCCCCGACCTAGGCGTAGCCGTGAATAACTCCTTATAAAAGGAGTAAATATGGCCGGAAATGTCCTCAGCCGCCTCCAGCAAAACTCCATCTGCCCACAAGAGGGGGATAGAACATCTCCGCCGCCGTTCGTTGGCAATAGCGTGGAAGTAGGCCGTATTGGAATCGCCTTTCACGATCCAATTCTGCCGACTACGCTGCCGCCAGAACACCTCCTCCCCTTTAAAAACCTCCATAAGGGAGGCCTCTAGGGCGTACCTTTGGCCCCACCCAGCTGGGCTCAGCCCCCCCGTGTCCGCGGCCAGGTCGAGGAGCTGGATCTGTCCTAGCAGGGTGGCCTTGCGACGGCGGAGCTCCGCCCCTCGGTTGGCCCCCCACCCGCGCATAAATTGGCGTGATGTCTTAGCACAGTGGTGCTAGACATCCACCGCGTTATAAACTCGCGTGGGGGAGGATGCCGCAGCCATCCACTTCAGCCTGACCGATTCCACAAAGCCCGGTTGCGCCAACCAGTAGTCCTCAAAATGGAACCGGTTCGGCCTAGGTGGAGCCGCCCCACCAGTGGACAGAAGCAAGGGACAGTGATCCGAACCCACCCTGGTCACAGCCCGAAGGGTACAGAGTGGGTACTCTGCTTCCCAATCCGCTGATACCAAAACACGGTCCAAAACGGAACGCACCGGATCCGCCTGGTTATTAGTCCATGTGAACCTGGCCCATACCCGCTCAAGCTCGATGAGAGCCATGTCGGCGATGAAGTCATTAAACAAGCGCATCCTCGGGAAATCAACAAGAGAGGAGCTCTTCTCCAGCGGGAATCGGATCAAGTTAAAATCCCCCGCCACCACCACCGGGGTGATGCAGCGTTCCACCTTCGCCCTGAGTTCGTCTAAGAACTCAGGGGATCTCCGGTGGTCCGCGGGTCCGTAGACGATAATCACCTCCCAACGTACGGAAGACCGTCTATGGGTGAGTACCATACTCAGAAAGAACTCCCCGCGGTCCATATCCTCAACCTCAAACGTGTCCTCCTTGGCCCCAAGTAAGATGCCGCCCGAACGTCCCGTCGCCGGCAGCCATTGCCAAGCAAACTTATGGCGACTCAGACCCTCCAGCTCGGCAATCGAAAAGTCCTGTCGGATCGTCTCCTGGATCCCCACAATATCGGGATCCTCGTCCCGAATATACTCGACCAGTTGCCTGCGCCGACCATCTTGCCCGAACCCCCGCATATTCCAGTCCAGTAGAGAGACACTCATTGGGAACCGGTAGCGGGTGTCCCCTTACGGGGGACTTGTCGGGCCCTACCAGAGGTCGAGGGCCTGGACTTGTCCAACGGTGGCCGCCCGCGCTTCCTCCCCGGCTGGGAGGCGGTCACGGGCACAGCCACCTCCGGGAGTACGGGAGTGGGTCCACTATCAGGCCCAGGCTCAACATGTCCAGGCCCGATAGGGTCCTGGGGCCCTGTGGGGGCGGACTCGGCTTGAGCTCGAGCCGCCGCAAGAGCCCCCTCATATATCTCCCTCGCTCTGATCGCCTCTATTTGTTCTAGCCCTGGACCCCGCTCGCCCCGAAAGACCACACCACAGTCCGTCGCCACCTGCTCTAAATGTGAAGCCTCTACCGATTGGAGTACCGAGAACCTAGATCCCGACGGCGGAGAAGCAGAAGGAGGACAGGAAGGGGTAGGTCGAGACGTACCAGACTCAAGGCAGCGAGCCGCCTTCCGGCGAGCTGCTACCTCGGTCACCGTCGGCTCCACCACCTCCGTCCCTGACCTAGTACCCGCGAGCCGGGCACTGCGGCGCGTCGTGACCCCAGGCACGGGAGTGGTGGCGACGACCGTGCCGAGGGCACGAGTGTCAGGGACAGGGGTCGCTGGAAAGCGCACAGGGGACCCCTGAGGTGGAGTAGGAGGGGTCCCAGGCGAGCGGGTGTAGCAGACCACGCCTGGAGAGCGCGGCGAGTCTGGGGCCACAACCTCCATGCTTGCCCCGCCAGAGTCCTCTGCCTCGAGACCTGCCCTGTAAGCGTCAGCACCGTGGATAGCCTCCGCCACCAGGTCCGCCAGATCCATGGAGCCCGGGCCCTCACACATGTTAGAACCATACTGTGAGAGCACGGGTCCCAAAGACCTCTGCGAAACCTGCTGTGATACGTCCACCACGGCCAAGCGCGCGGGCGCACTCCGAGGAAGAGCAGCGGTGCTCAGACGTGATGGCCCCGGCGAAGATGCCTGAACCACCGCAGCAGCCTGAGCACTCACCCCATCCGGAGCCGCCAACCCAGAGCCCGGTGCCAGGTCCTCCACAGTCGTGGCCGCGTCCCGCGGACCCGAGTCAGAGTCGTCCCCCGACGAGTCCTCGTCCTCGGAAGAGCTGTCGTGGTGCGCGAGCGGAGAGTGATGCGGAGGCGAAGGGGACACCCGCTGCTGGGTACCCTCGTGCTCCACCTCCACCGACAGAGGCTTCTCCACTCCATCGAAGTAGAACGGTGGGAGAGAGCCCTCCAGCTTGGAGATGTCCGGGACTAGCATGCGCAGACGGGCAGAGCCTCGACCTGGCAGCGAGGCCTCGTCCACCTCCACGAGCCGACCAACAGCCTGAGAGATCTGGTCGATGATGTGAGCGGTCTTCGCCTCCATCGGGATCCCATGGATCTTAATCCAGACTGGAACCAAAGCAGACAACGCCGAGGGGTCGAGGGAGGACTGCTCGATGGAGACCTTGATGTTGCATCCTGACATCCGCTCGGCGGCTACCACCCGCTCCCTCTGCGGCCCAGTAGGCCGGCCCAGCCCAGCGGCCCAGCGCGCATCTTGGCTACGCCAGGCCAGCAGTGGCTGGGGGCCCGCGACCCTCCGAGTAGGCCTAGGGTTTGCCTCTTGGGCCGTCCCTTGGCCCACCCCGGGAGAGTACGCAGACCGCCGCAGGGAGGGGAACGGCTCCATGGCCTCCGCCGCCGGCGTCGCGAGCGGAGAGGCCACCGCCGCGGTCACGAGCGCCACCGACGTGGGCCCCGGACCCGCGCGTGCCGGTACCCTGCTGCCCCGACCCCCAGCGCCAGATCCCTGAGCAGACCCGCGACCTCGACGAGTCCCGGCGTGTCGCGCCGGCGATCTCCGCGCCGCCGCCAGGAACTCCCCAAAGGTCGGTAGCGCCGGGGAGGAAGTGACCTGAGCTAGTTCCCGCCGAGCCTCCTCTGCCGCATCCGCTTCATCCGCCACGTCTGCCCAACGCCGGCCGCGCACGGAGTCCAGGGCGGAGTCCGGCGACTGGCAATCGGCGACCTCAGGCGTTGCCGCCTCAGCCCCACGGCCCTCCGAGCCCGCCATCCACCACCGGAGAGCGGCCCTCCGGCCGCCGTGCAGGCGCCGCGCCGGGACCTACCTCCGGGGACGAAGAGCGCCGAGACCGTCGCCCGTCATCCGCTCCATCATCCACTCCATTTAACCAGGATCCGAACAAATTAGCTACAGAGATAGGTGGCGTAATACTGAATGTGAAATGAACTAGTCTCCATATATTTCTAGCAAATTCACAAGAGATAAAAAGATGAGCAACCGTCTCTTCTTCATTGCAAAACACACATTTCGTACACCCCGTCCACATCCTTTTGGCTAGATTATCTTTAGTCAATAATTCCTTACGATAAAGAAACCACATGAAAATTTTAATTTTAAGAGGGACTTTCAACCTCCATAGGTATTTGTGTAGAAAACGAGTGTTTCCATTTATTTGATGTTCATAATATGATTTAACTGAAAACACACCAGATTGTGTTAATTTCAAATTAAACCTATCAGGTTCATCAGTGAGCGAAACATCCATCGATCTCTCGACAAGGTGTAACCACCTCTCCCACGTATTACCCATTAGCGCCTTCCTAAAGGTAATATTAGGATGTTCACTCGCCAACACCTGTGACACCAAAACATTCTTATGTGCGACCACATTATATAGAGACGGATATTGACATGATAACACTGAGGTACCCAACCAAACATCCTCCCAGAACCGAACCGAAAGAGCATTACCCAGAGTACAAGTGATGTTCGAAAAGAAATCCCCCTTCATCTTCGTAATTCGTTTCCAAAAAGGAGAATCAGAGGGTTTAGCTTCAACTTGGAAGAGAGGAACCCCCTTAATATACTTATTATGTAGCAACTCATGCCACACACCTCCCTCGGATAAGAGTTTAAAGAGTCATTTGCTCAGTAAACACATGTTCTTAACATCAAGCACTTCGATACCCAGGCCGCCTTGATCCTTAGGCCGGTACACAGTATTCCATTTTGTTAGACGACATTTCTTTTTCTGCCGATCACTCTGCCAAAAGAAACGAGATCTAAAGAAGTCTAGTCTTTTACGTACCCCAATAGGTACCTCGAAGAAAGACAGAAAGAACATAGGTAAGCTGGATAAAACTGAATTGATTAGGATCAAACGGTCCCCATATGACAGTAATTTCCCAATCCAAGAGCTCAGCTTATGCTCAAACCGATCTTCAATCGGTTTCCACTCTTTATTTAACAGCTTATGATAATGAATGGCGATGCCTAGGTACTTAAACGGGAGTTGACCCACTTCGCAACCAAAGATTAGTCTATAATCCTGTTCATGAGACACCGCCTCCCCAAAACAAAAGACCTCACTCTTATGCTAATCCTCCTTGTCATCACCATAATCCTCACACAAGGAATTTGCCTTATGAACCACTAAGCTCAACTCAGAAGACACACCATCTCCCAAATTATTATTCAAAAAATCTAATCGACGACTAGTTTCCAGATTCTTTAAAATAGAAATGGAGCGATTAACTTCTGCACCCGAACCTCCTAGAGAAATACCCAATTTAGCCGTGCGTGAACTAATATCATTATTAGATAAAGAACTGAAACAAAACCTCTCGGTATAAGTTTTACCTGAAGTCCTATCATCGTGCAGTGCCGCAAGTCTGGACGCCTTCTCCAGGACGGGCACATCAGCATCGGGTTGCGCCCCAAGGCAAGCACTCGATCTCCGTCCTTCCGACGCCGGGTTCGGAATCCCACCAAAGGCCGCCACCGCAGCCCTAGTGGGTGTACAGGACACACGAGGAGTAGCGACAACGTCGTGGTCACCCAGCCCACCTGGCTGAGTCGCGACCACCTCCCGCAGGCCACCGTAGGCCGGCGGAACTGGAATAGCCCCTCCTCCTGGCGGGCAGACAACACCACTTGATGGTGGCGGCTCATCGTCCACGAAGATCTCATCTGCAGCCGTCTTCGAAGGCCCCGGAGATCGAGCAACGGAGCCCATCCCCGCGGCACCAGCGTGCTCCGAAGCCAGATCTGTAGCTGAACGTGCAGCACTAGCAGCCCTAGCTGCCTCCTGTGTCGCGTCGATACCCAGCTCAAGCCTATCCTCCTGCCCCACTGCCGAAACGAGAGAATCCGAGTGGTCTAAAACCCCCACTACCACCGCAACAGGGCTGACATCCACGCGATCATCAACCAAAACAGCATCAGCACTCTTGGAGCCCCTATGTGACAGCTCACATTCCGTGCTCCCCTTCCCATCCGACATGGCACTAGACGAATATCCCGCCTCGCACACCACCCGGCGGAACTGCTCCTTCAGCAATGGGGAGAAGATCACCCCCGTCCTTTTCGTCACCTTTGCCGAGTGCTCCTTAACACCCGATCCCCTATACTGCGAGTTGTTGTCCGGCTGGGTGTCATTGAGCTCATTTTTTTTCAGAATGTGGCTTATCCTCCAACGAGGTTTTCTCTAGTGCATCACGAAAATCATCCGCTAGCCCGTCATCATCATCGTCCTGATCATCACCCTTGTCATTGTCCACCGCCATCTCATCGACACCATCATCTCTCTCTTCCCCCCTCCACATGAAAAGAAAGAGCAAAGAAATCATCTTTAATGAGCATAGGTAGTGTTTCTGGTATCATGGTAAAGTTGAGACAGCCAACTAAAGTACGCAAGACTCCATGCTGACGAGTATAAATCATGTCAATCTTCCGAGTCACCCCAATCATATATCCCACCGCCCACATTGCAAGGAAATCACCTGTATGTTCCTCCGGAATCCCAGACACACGAACCCAGAAGTTCGGCAACATATCCAAGTGCTGAATCTGTTGCCCCCAGCAGTCTACTGTCATCTCACAGTTGGAATTAGGGACCCTACATACCCCAAAACCCCGCAGCCGTTCCAACTCAATCTTGGAAGAAAACAGAACCTTAAAGACGTGGTGCCCCACCTGACTGACGTTCCAGATGTATCCCTCCGTAGGAATCAACCTTTCCAACTGAGTAATCACCTGAGGGATAGACATGACTCCCTTAGCAACCACTATCGAACCCCAGGGAGCATTCACCACTTTAGGTCTATAGTGCTGAGTAAGAGGTACTCCAAAGATCATCAACTCATCGTGCGTATACCCGTACATCACGGGTGAAGTTTTGGAGCTGCCAACAACGGACACGGTCCATTTTTATGTATCAGCGCCTCACAGAACTCACACATGGGTGCCGGACAATCAGCGAGAAAATTGCCAGCGACCCCACACCTAATTTTTTTTTGCTTCTATGTCTTTTTGCTCTTCTCGTGCACAGCGCCCGCGACCGTCGCCGCGAGCTGGTCAGCCGACACCCGTTTGGTGCCTTGTGGTTGCGCCGTCGCCACCACTTGTCTCGCCTGCACCTGCTGCAAGCTTGGTGCCGCCGCAGCATGGTTCTGCGCCACCCCCGCTTGAGTAGCCACCACTGTTGCCACCCCGTGTTGCTGATGCACCACCGGCATCGTTACCGGTTGTGGCCTGATCGCACCCCCCTCACCACTCTGGTGAGCATTGGGCACAAACGGCGGCTGCACAAACCTCCCCCTGCCGGCTCCATATCCGCCTCTATACGGACGACCACCATGACCCCCGTATCCACCTCTGTTTCTGCCATAGCCTCCACGACCAGCGTCGTAGCATTGACGGCCACGGTATCCACCATGAACCTGGCCTCGATTTTCATGCGCATTGGGTGCAACGCTGGCGTTGAAGGCAAACTGTGCGCCGCCAGCGACCACACCCTGCGCCCCTGCCGCTGCGCTAGACTCGCCTTGCACAAAATTCGATCTGAACCCAGTCCCAGGGACAACTGCACGGCCGTGCCCTGATCCACCACCACGGTGCTCCCCTCCTCCATGGCCTCCACCTCGCTGCGCCATGGTTTTCGCAGAGAGAGATCGCCATCCGTCGTCACGAGCAATCTTCCACGTGAACCCTAACAGCCTGGTAGGCCCCAGACCCTTAGGTATCCGGGCACTCAACTTGCAGATGCGGGCCCTAGTCCGTGGACCCACGTCCGAGTACTGCACCTGCGGGTCCAACGCCCGAGGTCGATTCGAATTTGAAATACGGGGACAATCCCCATGATTTCCGCCCATCACCGTAATCCCCGGATCACAAGATCCACGGCGGCGGCGCACCACCGTCCACGGTGTGGAGATGTCATCTTCGTCGACAAATTTCGTTGGACCAAACGGAGGAAGCTTGAGATATCGCGATTGCACAGCTGCCTTCGACGATCTCACCTCCATTGCCGACTCAATCGGAGTAGAAAAAGAAGAGAGAGCTAGAGCCGCGTACCTCTGATCCGATCATCGCCGCATCCTCATCTCCACCCTCGCCGTATCCGACCGCAGAGATCGATCAGACACCGGTGATGGCGTCTTGGTTGCCGACTGAATCGTCTTGACGTAACGCATGGCCGTATCTTCGACGATCTCGCCATCTTCCACTTCATCCACTATCGCCAACGCCCAAAATCTCCCACCGAAATGAGATGCCGTCGCCGGTGAACGAACCTAGCCCTCCGGAGTAGCGAGTCCACGGACTCTCCGGCAGGAACCTCATCTCAATCGCCCACCGGAGATGCTAATACCGCGGCTACATCACCCTCACGAGCCCCATCGAGATCCTCACTGCGGTGGCCACTCTCGTCGCCCCTCGCGTCCTCACTCATCTCGCGAGTTTAGACTCTCCATTGTCATACGTGTAAACTTTGGGGGAGAATTTCACTTCCCCGGACTCTGCACCAACTAGGGATGCACACAGCCATATATGCATGAGTACCAGGATTTTTATCTTGATTATAAATCAAGCCTGATCCTCATGATAAATTGCATGAGTAC